>VCRD01002489.1:72514-87001 GCA_006783055.1 Trinorchestia longiramus | reverse complement strand
GCCCGTCCCTCGCTGTGTGTACTACACCTGTACACCTGCCCGTCCCTCGCTGTGTGTACTACACCTGTACACCTGCCCGTCCCTCTCTGTGTGTACTACACCTGTACACCTGCCCGTCCCTCGCTGTGATTGTTGTGTGCTCCGACACAAGCTTGGCAATCTTCTCAGCGTGCACGACATCTTCCAAAACGCCCTGGCGAGATGCATTCGCAGTTTTACTTGTAATTTTTGTATAAATGTGGAGTGACTTCAAGCTTGAAAGAATCCGTTCATGGAAAGCAGTTTGTTATTTAAAAGGATGGAATTTCATGGGGAATTAGGAAAAGATTTATTCTGTGTTTTGAGATCACTCCAGTGGCTTGTGATGTTGTGGGTGGTTGCTTGAAGCGCACGTTAAATTGCTGGTTGCAACTGAGAAGTTCTGCACGCCACTCTTTGGGAAGTCATTTCTGTGCGGCACATCAACAGCAACGTCCTCTGATCTTCATGTATTATTCTCTTTAATACCACTATCCCAGTTGAAAATATTTTACACGTAACGATTGTAATTGTTGACACGCAGGAAATCGTGTTTGTTCAGTGTGCCGTTATAAGTACAAAACGTTTAATTTCAGGTCTTTCAGAATCGACGCCATAACAGCAGTGAGTTTTTTCGCCTGTATTTCACTCTGGCGTTGCACGAATATTTAACCAAATTAGTGTGTTGTTTTGCCACGCGTATGTGTGTTGTTAGCACTCACGCTGATGCGTCCAACTGCTGAATTCCAACGTGCCCTGGTCTATAAATCTGGTTTAAACTCACTGTGGAGGAATGTCAAATGTTCTTTTTATCGCGAGTAAGCTTATTTACTGAACAGAAATAATAGAAGGACTGCATAGCCTCGTCTATTTGAACTTTGTTCTGCTTTTGCGTGTCAAGTAAGTCTGACAGCGTTTTCTCGTGTCATTTTAAGGGTCTTTTAATTTAACTCGCTACCCTAAATAAGCGTTTGTGACGATGCTGCCAACATTGCAGCGCTGATTCATCTCCTCCCTCATATTTCCTATTATTCTTGGATTCACGAGCCAGATTTTCTTGCGCAACTGCGACGCTAATAAATTTAGTGGCTGTCAACACACACGAGGTGCTCTCTAAAACTTGCGTACACGAGGCAAGTACTCGTCTGTTCGTCTGAATGCTCTTACTAAAACACGCATATAGCCCCACCCAGCGCTCACTATTTGTGTAGCTTCTTCACGCATGTGTTAAGAATTTTTGAACACGTTAATTAAGAGGCATTTAAGAATTAAAAACAAGTTTTTCCCTTTGTGTCGTACTCGCATAGCACACAAAAAGGTTCAAATAAACAGTTTGAAGTGAGTAAGCGGAACGCGTCAGTGTGAAGTGCAAGGGCTTCTACTGAAACCTAAGCTCTGTGTCAAATTCGTCCATCATCTCTGTGCTCGGCCGACAATTTTTGTATTCCAACTGGCACGCATTCGTGATGGAACCTCGTAACAGCTTCATTTTTAATAACAAAAGTAGTTTCCAACTCAAAGTTTGGTCACTATAGGTGATGGTAAATATTCTGAGGTTTGTCTCTCGATTTGCCCGACCTAATTTTGAAACATTTCTGTCAGACGTCGTGCTGTAGGTAACAGACTGCATAAGCTTACGTCACATTCGATGTTCTGTGGTGCAGTGGTTAGTGCATCAGACCATGGACCAAAAATGTAACATCAGGCCACATTCCCCTCATCTAGTCAAACTCAAACGCAATTAATAACGAAAGTTCATCATGTATGTTTTACATTGGTGGGAATTACCATTTGAAGAGAATGGACAGCTGCGTCAATACATAGAAATAATTGTCGTGATGTTAAGGGTATGCCAGGTTATTTCATTAGCAGAAATTTTTAAGTATGTAAAACTGAATGGTTCTCCGTATAAAGTAATGTGTTGTTGGAAGAATCAGTAGAAACTGACCTCTGTTGCATTGCAGGTCATTTCCTCACGCTATGAGCACCACAGCTGTGATCTGTTGAAAAGATTGTTTGCTTACACAACGCAATGTTTGGTTGCAGACTCCGGTCATGCCGTCGGTGTTGCCTAAACAACACAGGATCACTGCAGTCACAACCTGCCTTAGCTGCCCCGAAAATATCCTGTTTCTTCCCTCACTGGGTTGGAGGTTGGGTTTCCTTACACGAGTTTCATAGCCTTTTAGAGATGCTGTCGTCTTATTGAAACTGTGCCAGCATCTCACAGTGCCTGAAAACCTATTTAAAATTTTGAAAATTCGTCTACACAACGTAGAACTTTTTCTTTAGTGCAGTGCGGTTAGATAGCTGCGTGTTCTCATTTCATTCCTTTCGTATTAAAACTCGTCGTACTTTTATGTAGTTTCATTCCAGGTCAGTCATGTGGTTCAGAAATATCGTGATTTATTCTCTTTCGTGACGCTTTGTTACATGAAATGAGTATTCAGCTTTGCATTTTTTGAATGCTTTTGCCTCTTTTGCTTTATGTTCATTCAAGAAGCGTTCATTACTGTCTAGATTTATTTCGTGAGGTATAAAAATATATCCATCTGAGTATGTAAGGCTTCTCTCAAGATGCCAATTTACTTTCTTCTGATTAAGCATTACGTGTGAACGCAAGCCTTTATTCATCTGTGTTACGCTCATTCTAAATTTTATATCTTGACTGGTTTATATCGTGACTAGTTTATATCTTGACTAGTTTATATCTTGACTAGTTTATATCTTGACTGGTTTCTGCCTCTCAACACAGCTGCATAAGTTATAGAAGCTTGTGGTAATTAATTCTTCTGAGACACTTGCAATCGAGGGGAAAATGGCGCTCGTTAACGTCCAAGATGAACTAGCTAAGAAAAACTCAATGAACTCCATCATCTCTGATGAATTGCAATGAATTGCTGCTGTACCGTACTTTATCAAAGCAAAAGACACCTATCAAACAAGTATTCCTTAGTTAACTATGTTTTCCCCATAGTGACCTTGACTCAATGGGAAGAGTTGCTTGATCAACTTTTCTCGCGGCACTTCTTGGGAAGTAATTCTCTGAGAATCTATAGGAGTGGGACTTGGAATTTCGTTACAGGCAAGAAAGATGAATCGTGGATGCGGAAAACTTTACAATTACCAGTGAAGATGTGCATGCGAGTGGACGATCTTTTATGTCAGTGTTAAGGCCAGAACTTGAGGTTTCTTTTCGTTACTTACACCACGTTGCAGAATTTACAAGCATTTCTTACTATGTCGTAATTGGAGAGCAGAATAGATTCTGGTATAGTTTTTTTTTGTACATGAAGTGTGTAAATCAAGTGTCCTACATCGTACAACTTCAATATCGCAATTGGCATAAGATTATTTAATTTTTTTAATGGCAGTGACCTAAAGGATTACTTGACTGAATTTTCATTAGTAAAATATTTGTATCAAATTGAAATTATCCCGAAAAGAAAGATGAATTTCCTGTTCAGTGCGCGACGCAGAACTTTTCAATTCTCGAGTGAAATCTTCTGCGTTTTGTTCTACTCTGTTGTTTTGTTCAGTTATACTGAGGTGAGCCGCAATTCTCATCCTGACCAAAAGCTAATAATTACGATGGCAATCTGAGCTAAGAAGAGTACAGAAAGAGTACTTGACTGTGCCAGGTGCGGTCACGCTCTACACAAGCATCAGCTGAGAAGCGTCTCCCCGACCTCGTGCATCGTTCTGCTCTCTTCAAGTCTTGTCTGTAGTTTATATCTTCATGCAATTATTTCCTTCTTTTAGCGTGAATTAAATTTTGGCACTCGAGTTTGGACTTAATAAGCTACGCATCAGTTATCCTTTGCATGGAACGTCAAGTCTTTACGGTATGCCCAATGAATGCGTTTATATATAGCGGGATGTTCATAATTCAATGAACACTTTCCTGGTCTGCGAAATGAAATTGTCTTGGCGTACTAGTGTTCATGTTACTTATACTTTACGAACTTTATTTTCTGGTGAGAGTTGCAGTGTGGCGTACTCGTTGGCCTTATTCATTATTTCTCATCAATTCGTGGTTTTAGTTCATCGTTACTCACACTTTATATTCAGTAATTTACGATCTTTAAAAAAAATCGTTGCAAAAGTCTGCTAGCAATTCAAAGAAATTAGATGAAATAGCACCTGCAAAAGGTTCCTTGTAGACGGAATGATGGTAGTTGTTGAAAAGCCGAGTTTCAGTTTACTCTGTGCAGTACAGCCTGAGCTTGTTGAATTTCTGCGCCCGCACGCGCTAGTGAAGCAAGTGTCGTATGGTCACTGACCCAGCAATGAAGTGTATCAAGTATTTGACTGTTGTTGTGAATTAATGAATTCAAAGCTGCTTAAAAATATAAGTTTAATTTCACCAGTTCCTAACTCATCATAAGTAGTGTGATGTCAAGAAGCAACGACTGCAAGCTGATGGAAATACTCGTAAGCGACAAATTATTGTCGATGTTTTAGAAAATTCTACTTTTATTCACTTGTGCAGGTTTTAGTTTGTTTTCTGTTTAGCTGCTCGCAAAAACATGTCACTGAAGACGCATATTCGCATATTCTATAGCATTCATCTTGTTTAAACTGGGTTACTTTGAATTAATCTTGCGTTTTCCTTATAGCAAAACACCGTTATTTCTTAGACGTCTGGGACGCTACTACCTCTGGTCAGAAACAGTCGATGCTGAAGGGAAAAAATCATAAAAATGTAACTCGGTTATAATGTCCTTATAACGTTATACATTATATTTTAAAAAATGTGCAAGAAACAAGAATAAAGAATTAATTTCCATAATGTTTACCGAAATATTACTGTCAATATGTTTACCCTACTGCACTAATTATTTCCGACCAAAGGCAGTAAATGTCCTCGTTAAGTAATAGCCATGATCTGGACCCGCTAAATTGTTGCGGTAAGTTTGATGACTATTTTGTTAATATCAAACAGCACTATCCATATGTATTTTGATTTTCTTTCTTTCACACTGCACTCTTGTCAAGGTGCACCATTGACTGCATGATCGAAATGAAAAAGCTTTCGATTTGATTTCATTTCTCTGTTAGAATTACATTGAAGCGAACTCGCTCTCGCAAAGCTCCTTCATCTGTCACGTCAGTGAAAAGCGCTTCTTTGCTTTTCAGCGCATGCAGCTCTGCTCCACTCTTCCTATTCTTGTTTCACAAGCAACGTTTGCATCAGCTTCTGTGCTCACAAGTTACAGTCATGTCGACGCTTGTTCTTATATCCTGCCGTTATTTTTATAGCGAGCTCGTCATGTTGTTTGCGCGACCAAGAGCCGCTTGTAACTACGCTGAGCTGTGTGTGCGGGTTCACTGTATCACTGCTATCTAGAAGAAAGATTTGTTCTTCATTTTCATGATTGTGGTTACTACGAATGTTTATTTTAGACTCGTGTGGTGCAAGTGGTTGTTAGTTCACGCAGGGATAATACAGCGATGAGCTGTTCTGAATTATTACGTCTCCATTCTAGGTAGGACGTTGAAAAACTACATAACCTAGCGTGCCTGTTGACTTCACACTGTGGATCAGTGTATGTACATGACCATTTTAATGCATGTGGACTGTACCTAGATCAGGGATATGACTTACAGATATACTTCTATGTGCACTGTACTTAGTGGATTAGTGTGCGGGAAGTTTTGTAGCTATATTGAATGTACGTAGTGAAACATATCAGATTACAGTCCATGCCTTCTTGTTTATATTGACTTAACCTGTTACATTAAGAGATGTAAACAACGTTATGTGCATCTCGACACCACATAGCAGGTCAGGGCACACAACGTCACATTAGTACTAGGGCTGCACGTACCAACAGCTGCGACGGCACAGTAACGTGACGGGTATTCAACTGTGACCTGTGTTCGGGTGACCTAGTAACGCCCCTGCATGTGTGGCGTGGAAGCAGAGATCCTACTAACCGCTACTATCGTATCAAGTTATTGTAGAGGAAACAAAGTTGCGATTGATATATGTTGTATCTTAATATAATTACATGAATATGTGCAAACAGTGTGTAGCGTAAAATGCTTGCTTAGAAACACGTATTTCAAGTGATATGATACCTCTTATAAATTCTAACTTTTTACTTTATCATAACTTAGAACTCGAGTTTCGTAGTGTATGCTTGGTTTTATAAGCTTTGATAACATAAAACTTTATTTTTATATCCAATCATAGCTAAGAATCTGCTGCTGTTTTTACTGGTGCTTAAAATGATGAACCTCGCGATGAGTCAATGACGGTGGTGTGGGTGGGAGCAACATCTTACCTACAAATTCACGTCGGGAGGACTTGAAATTTTGTGAGCTGCCGAATCTTGCAGAACTAATGCAGTTCTGCCGTGCCAATACCATTCTTCTTTCGCTCATTTTGTAGTCCTTTTGCTGTTCCATATATGTTCTTGTCAGAAAGGGAGGAATAAATCATCATTAGAGCTCTCAACTGGAAAAACTTTTGAGCGAAAGAGAACGCGACGCGGAGAAAACAAAAATGTACCCCTTTGTGAAAGTCTACCACTTTGTAAATGGTACGTTTTCGTTAGCAAAATGGTAGACTTTTTTCACAAAATGGTACGTTTTTGTTCACAAAATGGTAGACTATCATGCTAATAGTAGGAAGCTGCTCATCAGGGCTCTTTGTCTAAGGCTCTGAATAATTTCTCTCTCTCGTTAGTGAAGATCTTTCTTATGAACTCCAAACTTAGAAGATGCAATCTAACTTCTGTACAAAATAAGCTAAAAAAGTCCACTTCATTATACACTACGAAAATATTTTTTTAATGGAAAAAAATAATTTCTTGAAATCACTGAACCGCCGCTCGAGTCTAACTCATTGGCCATGAGAAGTCTGGACACTAGCAAAGAATGTTGCATGGGGCAGGTCGCTTTTATTCGACTAATAAACCACAGAAAGGAAGCATTGGAATAACAGCTCTATTAAGTGTGACTGCTCAACGCTGCAGTGTCTGGCGTGTATGTGATACACACGCCAGAAGCGAATTGGTTATTTGTCATGCTTTAGTTCTTCATTGGACCATTTCTTCCTCATCAAAGAAGGAATTTGTAATATTTGTCGGAAGCTCAATTTTTGAAAACAACTCTCTCATACCACTTACACTCCCACCGTAACAAAAAATGTTTTATTTATATTACTTCACCTTAGAAACTGAGCCAGTTTCTCGAGTCAGTGACTTCCTGCAACGTGTATTTGTTCATTTGCAACGAAGTTAAAGCTTTGTTACGTAAAAAGCAGCTCGAGGAAACTGCTGTGTGTTGGCAGGACAGAGAGCTAGCGCTTCTCCTCGATGACTTAGAGCCTCGTCGTGCCAAGTTCCCCCTCCTCTCCCTCCTCCCTTGTTGAGGTGTAGATGGACCTGACAACAGGGACTTTCTGGTGTATGTTTATTTTCCGTTAACGGCTTTTGTTTTTATAGTTAATGTTACAATAGGAACATGCTGGGTTACTATTTCCCCCCACGAGTGAAGTGGAGGTTATTTCGTATGAACTCGGTAAAACGTGTTTACTCATCATTGCTTCACGTCTCATCCTCCCAAATGAGAAGTAACGTTTAAAAGCGTCTTTCATATCGAAGGTTCAAGTCAGGCCAAATGTTCAAGTGTTTGGGTCGTGCTTGTGCCCACTTCCGTTGCTTGTGTTTCTTGTTACTCGTACGCACGCTGTGTGATCTGCTGCCCCTGAACGCTGTGTGATCTGCTGCCCCTGAACGCTGTGTGATCTGCTGCCCCTGAACGCTGTGTGATCTGCTGTCCCTGATGCTGCACCACGACCCCCACAGCATCACACTCCAAGCCTTCACTCGCGCCTCAAAACATGATGTCAGTGTAATTATTATGACCGAGTCGTGCTGCCGCATGCTGGATCTGTGGTTGAAGTCTGCTCCCCTGTAGGTTTCCTGACGGCTGTCAGCTGCTGTGACGGCTGTCAGCTGTTGTGACGGCTGTCAGCTGCTGTGACGGCTGTCAGCTGCTGTGACGGCTGTCAGCTGCTGTGACGGCTGTCAGCTGTTGTGATGGCTGTCAGCTGCTGTGACGGCTGTCAGCTGTTGTGATTGCTGTCAGCTGTTGTGATTGCTGTCAGCTGCTGTGACGGCTGTCAGCTGTTGTAACTGCCGTCAGCTGTTGTAACTGCCGTCAGCTGTTGTAACTGCCGTCAGCTGTTGTAACTGCCGTCAGCTGTTGTAACTGCCGTCAGCTGTTGTAACTGCCGTCAGCTGTTGTAACTGCCGTTAGCTGTTGTAACTGCCGTCAGCTGTTGTAACTGCTGTCTTATCTCTTTCTGATTGCTCTTCATCTGCTCTGGTGATGTGCTGATTGCTACACTTGAACTGAACAAAGGGTTCAAATGACAAAACTCTTTGATGTTAATTTTTCAGTATCTTGAGAACGATTAACTTCTTCTCAGAAGAAGCCTGAGAAAAAATCATCTTGAATATTAGAACGCATTCAAGTGACGTTCTCATGTGGACTTACCACAAGTTCTATTTACTTTGTGTTCTTTTAATGTCGATTTACTCTAAGTACCATAAGAAAGAACCTGCTATTTACATCGACCGGAACTAAGAACTACGTTCGTCTTCATTCATGGCACGCATATTGAGGCAATTTCTCGCGATCACTCGTGAAAATCTTGAAAAAAACAAAGCAGTTTAGGTATTTTCTTTTATTCGTTTTTTTATCGAAGTATTCGCTTTACTGATATGCGTACGATGCTCTTACACAGCTCACCTGAGAGGAAGTTACTCTGTTGATCATTTGCAACAAGAAAACTGATTTGATAACTCGAATTACGAGAGGGTAACTTCAAGGCAATTACTAGACACTTGACAATCAGGTAAATATCCGCGTGTCTCTCAACAAGTTTTCTATCAAAACTATGAGTCACAAGGCAATCAAGTTTTGAGAAGAGCAAAGTAACTGAGTAACCAGCTGTTGTAGGGGCTGCGCTTCATAATATCCACTTGGTCGAGAAAATCACGCACTTGTTTCTACGAGTGCATGCTTTCATAAATCGTACGATACGAACCACCTGCTCTAAGAAGTTACATGAAAAACTACCTATCTCGAGACACATACATGTACGAGCACTTAAACGTGAATTAAATTGTTTTCTACTAGAAATATCTCGCTTCCTACGTCAACCCTGGTCATCTATTGCGAAGCCCACCATCTGTCCACAATAGTTTCCATCTGTCTCGAGCCAGGTGGTCATAGTGTGCCATCTGTTGACGTCACGTCGACAGCGTCTCGTTTACGTCTCTTTACTTGCTCGCTAATTTACGACGTCTTTCTTTATAGCGTTGTTTTGGTGTCGCCCGAACGTGCGCTTGCCAGTTTTAAAAGACGAAACCTGCTGAAATTTTCAGCTAAACTTGGAGGGTCTGCCACGTAAAGCGAAGTCGCTTCTGCCGCAGGCTTTAACTACCACTAAAATGATTAGTTCTGTAATGACTTCTAATTCAGTTCAATAGACTTGCCTGTAATTTTTTCCGTGGTATATTTTGGTATTTCGAATAGGTTCTCCATTGCTTTGTTGTACCTTTTCCATCATGTTTGGACCGTTTGTATACTATTGAGTCTGAACTTTTGTTTGTTACTGCAACGCAACGCCAGCAGGCTTTACTGAGTTGAGTAGGACGACGCAGCTCATAGTTCAACAGAGTTAGACCATGAGGTCATAATGCTGGCCAAGATGTTCCCTCGCAGCTTTCCTCTCAGCTTAACTAACGTGTTCCTATAAACGCGTAAAAATACAAATTATATGGTTTACAGATTACATACTTTGGTTTAAACTCGTTATCAACGTAACTGCTCTCCATCAGAGATTCCATGCACATTCATTTCTACATTTTTTCTTCTATCTTCAAACTTTCATTAATAAAATTTACTGTGAAATTATTATAACTTTTGTTGATGTGTTGTATGATTAGTAGAATAACTGACAAAATAAAAGAATATGTTTACTGCTCATGGAAAGATATTTTTTCCGTCTCAGATGCAGGCTATCTTACCTCGCTTATTTATTTAAAATAAGTTCCTCAAAATTTCAATTTATCGCACTTGATGCCGTGCTCACTGGTCGTATTCAAGTAATGAAGTTTATAGTGACCAGCTGCCCTGCAGGTCATTTCCTCCCGCCCTGAGGTCAGTCCCTGACGTAGGTGTCGTCCCTGTGATGGCCCAGGAAGCTTGTGTATCAGATCCTGGATAAGGAGATAGCAGCGGTTCTTGGTAATGCACTCCTGGGTGGCGAGGTTTTGTTGGGGCTGTGATAACCTGGCATGAATGAGTCAAGTTTTCATAGATGAATCTCATCGTTATTGTACATGCATGTAAATCGCAACATGTTCGCTAGACATCGTTTAATTTTAAATATGATTGCGATCCAGCTCATAAAAATACGGTCTCAACCCACGTAGTCTTTTTTATGGACGCATATCTTTAGATCTTTAAATTATTTAAAGTACTCAACGAATTTGAATTCCTGTTTTATTATAACTTTTATTTGAATGCATTATCTCTATTCGCGCGTTCTTCAAGACAAGATTTCGCTGACGCACATTCTAAATTAATGCAAAGGCTTTTGAAATTAAGTTGACTGCACTAAGAGTGAAGTGCTATTGGCTACGAACAGTGGCACTTTGTTGTAAGCTGTGCCACATGTCGGCATGTGGCACAGCTCACTGCATTGTGTCGGGCACAGTTGTGTGCCTGGTTCTGTATTGTCGTGAACTGTGGTTCAATGTTAGCGGAATTGCCTTTTTCCGATGCACTGATATATGAATTCTGTCGCCGTCTGTGTCTTATCAAATCATGAAACAAAAGCGATACAATTATTTGCAGGTTAAATTTACTCTGATAATGTCCATTCTTTATCCAATATTTGTCGAGACGATTTTTGAATGTGTTCTCAGTGCCAGTGACAATAATGTTTTCGGGCATCTGGTTTGGAGTTCCGGCAATTTCAACTGGAAAGAAATTAAGAGCTTCGAATGTCTTGAAGTTTGTTGTTTAATTTTTTGGTCGTTATCTGCAAAGAATTGTACTTTCTAGTCCTTTGATATTTGAGTACTCTGTACTCAGTACTCAGAGTACCTCTGCACTGTTGGATGATTTTAACTCAATGTTAATTTTTTGCTAATCGGACAAAGTTTCTACTTCCCAGTTGATTCCTTGCGTTGTAATTATTTTGTATCGCTTTTTCGTATTTCGATCCACTTTTAGTTATTCAAAATGGGTAAAAAATGTTAAATATTATAGTTGCTGTCCAAATTTTGAGGAGAATAAACCGGTATGTTATTCGTTTTGTTACTGAAGGGGATTGAAATGTAAAATATAGCATGGAACAATTTTGGTGCATGATCCTGCTAACTTTCTGCTAACTTCTCTGCACTAAGAAAAGATTGCGAATTACGCGTCATTACGAGAAACAAGATGCAAAGCAATTGTAAATATAATGCGAATGGCCTTTATTTTCTATATAAATAAATTACATGAACCTACGTTTCAGTACATAAAGCAGGTGCCATTTTTGGTAACCGTTGTTAAGTGAGCAATTTTGAAAAGTGAAGGCAAAAAGACCGTTGAACTACTGCTCATTACATTCATCCCTGTGAGGAACTGTAGCATATCCTGCGATCAGTACGTGCGGTCTACAGGTCTCCTTCAGTCTCAACACTACATCAAGTCACGCACTAACTAAGACAGGTGTACAATATAACTTTATTCCGAAGCTGTTTCCGGCTCGTCCCAGTTACGTGGCGTATGAACACTACTGCTTCTCGTGCTAGTTTCCAGTGCCAGATTGTGCGTGAAATTCTGAGTGTTAACTTCAGTGGAAATCCGGTGTAGTGTCGGCCCTTCATCTGTTTTCCTCTTGTCTTCATATTTATTTTCAAATATATCTTCCTTAATTTATATTGTTCCTTCCTTGCTCATGACCTCACCTATCTTTTCTTGCATTTCTTTCTATCTGTGTAGTTCTCCTTTCTTTCTCCTTCTGTAAGTCTCCTCACTTTCCATTTACGCCCCTACACCTCTTTCCATTTCCACCCTTTCACTTCCTCTCTTCCACCTTCACTTCCTGCACCTCCACATTGCACCCTAACTCCCTGGTCACCGCCATGGACCGCACACAGTACGGGCTTCGTCAGCCCACCGACGCTTACCGCCCCTTCGACATCGCCTGCAAGACCAAGCCCCTCCCTGGATGTAAGTTCCATGATGACCTCTCTGTCTTAGCCATGCAAGTTTCGAGTGTTTTGTATTTAGTGAATACATTTTCAGTTTCCTAACATCGAGTCGTAGTCCTGAAAATCACGAGGATTTTGTGTTTCTTGAATACATTTCTAACTTTTTAACGTCGACCATAGTTGTGTTTTCAGTTAGTGACCTACTCGTATTGACTTGTACGGAGAAGCATCGTGCAGTCACATTAGTGTTTTCGTTACATCGACTGCAGCTGCAGGGTTTTCAATTCGCAATAGTAGTAGTAATTTTCATCGTAGTTTATAGTCATTGTATGATATACAGCAGAGGACCTCCGGAAAACCCTGCGCAACATGCTATACTTGGCATGAAAGATCATGTTTTCAGGATACGATTTTTTATCTGTATACTCGTTTACTTGCATTACGAGTATACAGCATTACGAGTGATTTGTGATTGTGAGAGTGTGATTTTACTGTGTTTGTTGTGTGTTTATTCTTAAGGGTAGCTCATACGTATGTATTCTAACCAGCACTTGTTGGCACACTTCTTTTGTTGTAAGATTTTACTGTGTGAAACTTAGCGTTAAATAATGACGTGTTTTGTCGTGTCCATGTAAGAGATACAATTATATAATTATATTGTAGTCACACCAGAAGTTTATCTCAGTAAAAGTATTGATGTCATTTTGTGCTGATCGCGCATCTGTTTTAATTATTAAATGACTAAATTTCAAAAGTTTTGTGCAAAAGTTTTATGTTAAACAACAGAGTGACTAAAACTAACGGCAACTCACCTGAAATATTAAGTATTGATGTTAGATGATGTTAGTGCTGCTGTGTTGGCCAAGGTCTCGTAGTGGTGAGTTCTTGTTATTTATGGCCGGCTGTGTAGCGCTACGACCGCAGTCTACGATTATCAGAGAAATATTTAATGAACATGCATATTATTCTAGTGGGCTCTTAATTAACACTTATAGCGAAGTTATGCATGTTTTCTGTACAATGTTAAGTAACGGTATTTTTTTTACCTAATCGTACAAGTCGCATAAAATCAGCTGTCTAGCCTTCACTTAATTTTTAGGTAAAAGTTTCCCTCCAGAGTTCACTTTTTACTAACTCAACACGTATATCTAATAATGAATAACTTGAATATTGACTGCAGAGTGTTCATAAGTTCAATTTCTGAGTTATACATGACACATGTACGTGGACTTAGCCCAATTTCTAGAATGCAGCAGTTACCGGTAGAAACTTCATGGGCTGCAGAAACGCAGGAGTCATAGAAGACGTTTTTTGTTGGGGCTCACGGATAAAATGGCATCCTGGGGATTTTTCAAGAATTGCATTATGTGGCCTAGATTTTGCAGTACCTCTTAAGTGCATATCTCTTGTATCCAGAACATACTTGCCAACATACCAATGTGGATCTTGCAAGAATATTTGATGGACGGTTCTCTAATTAATATTTTCTCGTTTTCTCCATTATGCAGGGTGCCTTAACACGTTTGTTGCGATGCGACCCACCGGTGGGTCACTTAGGTTAGGTTTTGTAATTTTTTCCAAGTCTTTTAGTGATTATGTGTACAAAGTAAAAATTTGCACCGGCTAGGCAATTGCAACAAACGTGTTAAAAGCTCTACTCAATCTACTGCCCATTACTCATTTATTTGGTTTTAATTTAGGTGTTTATTCACATATACACAAGTCTAATGAGCTAAAGACAAGAAAATAGCATTAAATATACAAAATTAAATGTCATGAAAGGAAACTTAATGTCTCCTATTAATGGGCAGTCAGAGAGTGTACATGTTGTTGAGACACACTGTATTTAGAATAAAATATGGCAATATGAGTGCAGACTGGTACATTCTTGTTTTGCGACCCAAGTCCCAAGCCGTCTTTAATTAGGGCATTAATTGCGCACGGGCATCTTAATCACGCACAGGCACCAGGATTACAGAATAGGAGGAGGTGTTACAGTAATGCTCTGTCAGCAATTTTTACGCTGTTTACCTGACACACAATGCACGACAATCTCATGACGCTTCGTACATAATAGTTATATGACTCCCGGTGTACAATAGCAATACCACTAGCTGTATACATATAATTATTGTAACGTTTATACGTTTATCGAAAACAATATTAATTTTTTTCCAATTTTGTGTCTTCAACAAACGCATATGAAAACTAATGTCAAATCTATCTCATAGAGGATAGT
>VCRD01002489.1:38216-54750 GCA_006783055.1 Trinorchestia longiramus | reverse complement strand
ATACTAGGAACTAATTTCCAATCTAATTGATCATGACAGCGAACGATTTAGAGCTAATGTATTGAGAGGTACTGAAAACAACCGCAAGTGTATGTTCAGCACTTCAGAACCACTAGCTTGAATATCTTTTTTTATCTATGAATGCAATGTTATTTGGAAATCTGTTTCATCATTTGTCATCATTTTAAAAACTTCCTCGTAAGTTTGAGGTTATTTATGTACTGGGAGCCATCCAGACAGAGTAAGAATCAACTCAATTAATTTAGCCCTTATACGCAGCGATGTTCTTCGCTCTCCTTGATGAAGTAGTATGGTAGCGACGGCCTAGATTCTAACGTCCGTGGGGCAGTTGTGGTGGCACCACCTCTCCAGGCAGTTGTGGTGGCACCACCTCTCCAGGCAGTTGTGGTGGCACCACCTCTCCAGGCAGTTGTGGTGGCACCACCTCTCCAGGCAGTTGTGGTGGCACCACCTCTCCAGGCAGTTGTGGTGGCACCACCTCTCCAGGCAGTTGTGGTGGCACCACCTCTCCAGCTAGTTGTGGTGGCACCACCTCTCCAGGCAGTGGAGGGGACCGACGGTGTACACTGAAACTGAAAGCATTTTACCTCAGGATGGACTGGCAATAAGGAATGCAATAGTCAATATATCATTGGCGTGTAACTCAATTAGGATTTCGGTGCTTTTCGGTAGTTATTGCTGTTGCTGAGTGCAAGTGGAGGTAAGAAAAAGAAGACTATGGGCTGGCGTTTGTTTTGATTGTTAATTGTGTTTTTTTCAACATAGAGGGTTACAAAAATGATGACATCGCTAAGACCAACAAGGTAACATAAAGTAAGCGCCTTTGAATGCTTCAAAAAGTTTCTTGAACTAACCCTGTGCTTTTGTGGAGTAATATTAGTGATGAGTTAATGGAAACTAGTTTGTGAGTAGAGTTGGAATGTATATACAGTGTATCGTGAAAGATAGATACATCAATATCAACGATACCGATATCACGGTTTCAAAATCAATCAATCACTGTCGCTGGATGGTGATGGCGGTAGTGGTGTCACTGGGTGGTGATGGCAGTAGTGGTGTCACTGGGTGGTGATGGCGTGAATACCTGAACAATACATCGTATTATATATCGTTTGTCATTTGGCGTTGTTTTGTCAATCTAATTTCAAAATCAAATTTTAAGGTTATCGCATCATTTACTTTACAAACTGAAATAATTGAGTGAATTACTTAATTTTTACTCAATACAAGACCTGCAGTGAAAGAATATCAGTGGATTCACGCAGGACCGGAAATAATTCAATCACTGTAATAAAGTGATGGATACTGACCTAATTCTTCAATTTAAACCTGATTCTCACGCTGTAAACATTCTACTGCTAGAAGTATTGAGTCGCCTTCCTGTTGCTCTACTCATCGACGGTCTAAGATGCAGCGTTGCGAACTAGACAGTGAACGTCGCGAGAATTTTAACGTAGCCAGGTATCTACCACGGCCTCGCTCGGGACGTTTGGTCTTCTTTTTATTTTCTCTGGGATGGAGCCTCGGAGTCGGAGCCTCTCGGAGGCACACGGTGACTCAGTGCTCTGTGGCAGCTCTGTGAGTGAGCAGTTGAATACGTGCACCCCAAGGTGATCCCTTCTTTCAGTCTCGGCACGAGATGCTCGCCTCTTCTTTTTATAGAAACACCCGCTTACTACGTGATCACGTCCAGATGGTACAATTTTCTCTGATTTACTGGCAGCAAATAGCCAGAATAACTGTTTTATTGTCACAGTTAACTTTGTTTCTGTGAACAAATCTTCCCTCTTTGTGTCAAAGATAAAGCAACTTTGCCTTCGTTAGCGTATACTGTTGAACTGTGATGTGTCGAATACCACGACGAATTCTAGTATTAGAGAAAAATTCATGGATTCTTTTTAACAAAATTTTTCGGTGTTCTCCATGAGAGTACATGGCGCGTAGTGATGACATTGCACAACTGTGACGTGTGCTTGCACCCTTCACGCCCAGCTGTTGCTTCATCTGAGTCATGATCTTGGTACCTTTCTAGTTTTAAACGAGTACAAAATGAAGTAAATGACTACAAAAAACACTGTTGAATCAATCAGAGCTCGCACAACAAGGACGTGTTGAAAACACACATTGCCCGTTACTCTCCGGGAGCTTTGTGTGTGTGTGCTGCAGCAGGGCATCCAGGTGTAAGTGAGCGCTGGATTACCTGCCCACCACCTGCCTCATACCAGACTACTATTATTCACTCCGTAAAATTAGCTTCTATGTCCCATATATATCTCTTTTTAAAACCTTGCATTTGTAGTGGTTGCATTAACTTCTAGGAGATCAAATGGAAACGTTCTCTCTCTTTAATAAGCATCGGCTCTGTGCACTGGCTTTGCTCCCGTACTCAACGAGTATAAACCTCAATTTTGATAAAATTTGTATTGTATACAACTGAAGCAACGCTGCTCGACGTCAGACATCAGTCATCAGCAGAATTTAGGTAACATCAAAACAGGAAAAAGTCGTCTTTGTTTGTTGAGAATTGCAGTGTTGCGTTCGCTCGTCGGTGCAGCCTGTGCCGTCCGTATCTGTGCTACGGGTGGCAGCGGGTAACCCGTGGCTTTCCAGATATTACTGATTAAAAACACTTTTTCTCGTAATGGACGATTATGTATTTTCATTTGGCAAGAACATGAAGGTTAACAGAGAAAAAGTGTCGTAGCTGCTCCGCGGTCAAGGTTGTTATTGATATTAATAATTATTTTAACGATGAACTTCTGACGGCAATAACAAAATTGACGAATGTGTTGTTCTGGCCACTGTAGATTTCATGGACCGTCATATTAAATTCAAAAACATTTCAAGGCAACCTTTTCTCTTCAGTTTTCTCTTTCTTTCATTACTCAAGATTGGAAACTTTTTTATCATCGCTCAACTTGTAGCACTGGCGAATATTAAGTTGCTTGTGTGTTGCCTTCATTAACTTGCTCTTATGCTATTCTATTTAAATTTATAGACTAAGTGTTATCATTATTCCTATTATTAGCAGGGTTGTGGAGTCGGTGGGGTTGCATATGTAAGCAGTGTAACATAACTGTAAAGTTAAGAAGGCGTGTAGCAACAGAACTCATAGTAAAGTTTGGGCATGTCATAGAAAGAAGAATAAAGTTTGGTGTTCCGTGTTGCCAACGTTCTGTGCTTAGGAGCGAGCGGTCAATGCATCTCCTATTAACGAACAATTAGCCTCTTCCACCATTTTATTATCAACCCAAAAGGATTTTGTTCTAATTATAGTCGTTTCAATGCACATGTGAAGCTCGTGAATGTATTGCACGTGAGACCATGATACCTCACATGACTGCTACTTGTTTTACACCTGCATGCTGGATCACAGCTTCTCTGGGCTTCTTGGAAAGTGCTACAAGAAAACTGCTGCTTTTTTTAAATTTTGGATGCTCTGAATAATTGTAAAGCGGGAAAGTTTTTTATCAATTCATAGACAGCTTTTGCTACTTATCTTTATTTAAAAAGAACTGAAAATCAAAGGTTTCTTCTGTGGCCTCCCCGTTTCCTGGAGCTCGACAGTTTCGTTGTCGATGTAGGATGACAGAACCAAAATTTGTGTTGTAAATATGAGAGCATTGCAGTGACGAGTGGTGGGTGCACAGCCATTTCAATCACGTATAGTTTGCCGTGTTTTCTACGTCATTTTTGGGATTTAGAATTTTTTTTATCTCCGATCAAACACAGAGGAAAGGAAAAGAGCTTTGTTAGAGTTGTGTAACGTTCAAGATGGTTTATCAGAAATAGCAATAAATTATATGTTCTTTTCACTGTCAATGTTTTCAAGAGTTAATGTAATGTTTGGTTAGTTTGGAGAAAAACAAGTTTTCAGTCGAGAGAAGGTTTTCAGTGCCGATAAGAACAGGTTTTCAGTGTCGATAAGAACACGTTTTCAGTATCGAGAAGAACAGGTTTTCAGTGTCGATAAGAACAGGTTTTCAGTGTCGATAAGAACAGGTTTTCAGTGTCGATAAGAACAGGTTTTCAGTATCGAGAAGAACAGGTTTTCAGTGTCGATAAGACCAGGTTTTCAGTATCGAGAAGAACACGTTTTCAGTGTCGATAAGAACAGGTTTTCAGTATCGAGAAGAACAGGTTTTCAGTGTCGATAAGACCAGGTTTTCAGTATCGAGAAGAACAGGTTTTCAGTGCCGATAAGACCAGGTTTTCAGTGCAGTGAGTGACGAGGTGTATTGTATTCTGCCTGTCTCGCCTCATCAGAACCGTGTGACTTGCAGCGATGGCCGCCGTCCAGGTAAGTTCTGCTCTTTTTGTTTTCATTTTGGTTCTACAAACACGTCAAGCATTGCCTTGTTTCTCTTCAACACGTCAAGCATTGCCTTGTCTCTCTCCAACACGTCAAGCATTGCCTTGTCTCTCTCCAACACGTCAAGCATTGCCTTGTCTCTCTTCAACACGTCAAGCATTGCCTTGTCTCTCTCCAACACGTCAAGCATTGCCTTGTCTCTCTCCAACACGTCAAGCATTGCCTTGTCTCTCTCCAACACGTCAAGCATTGCCTTGTCTCTCTCCAACTCTGCGTGCGCTCTTGAGCAAATGTGTGATGCTCTCATCGAACTGTCAAGGACTAAAATTAAACTTGAACTGCGTCGAGGGCTTAGTCATGAGTTAACTTAGGCATAAAAGGGATTATTTAAGTGTACTAATTATAATGAAGACGCCAAAACTATGTTACTTGTTTTAAGTATGAACTTGGGGCTACAAACAGAGGATGATATGAATCCTGATATTGCCTCCACGGCGTCGCCTGAAGTGGATGAAGAGTCCTGGACCTACGGAAGCAGGACTCGGGAGTCGGGCTAAAATTACTGCTAAAGAGTTGGGATTGGATTTTCTTAAAATTCAAGAGTCGAAATTGGGTTTACTTCAAATTTATGAGTTAGGAGTGAACATTCAACATTATAGCCCTGTGCAGAAGTGCGATTATTTCATGTTATTTTGAGGTCTTCAGTAGAACTTCATCTGTCTGGTCGAAATGAGCGCATTTCAATGTTGACATGAGTTGTAGCCTCATAGAGGATATCCTGCCGTTTTTTTGTCGAGTAGAACACTCTTTTTGTTACTCTTACTTGAATTCAGGGTTTTGTTGTGCCAACTTTCCTTGTGTTGCAAAAATGGCAAAATTAAGCCTGCGCACGCTCTGCTGAGGCATCTTATGAATGTATGTGTACGTATCTTACGAATATGACAACATTGTTTAGTGCAGTCTTGTAGAAGGAAAAAACATCAATTGAATAACCTGATATCTTTACCCAATCTGAAAAAAGCAGCGATCATATGAGAGGCGTTTATTGCCGATGTCTAGCTGTTCGCTGCATGAAAACTTTAGGCTTCGACACTTCTTAAGGCCTGATATTATAATTTCTGCAAAGGCTTTACGCAGCTGTGCAGTCTCAAGTTCTTCAACATTCACGACACTCCCAGGCTACGTATATTTCTATACTAATATACGAGTATTTAGCTACGCGATTAGGCGAGCAATCTTAAAAAAAATCTGCTTGAAATTTGTTTTCTTCACCACACAAACTGTGAAATTAGGAGGTGCGTCTTAGACTTTATTTTTTGTTGCATCTGATATTGGTATGAAGCATGCAACCTCAGATGAAAGATGAGATGAACTTTGTATATGACAGTTGTTTTACGAGATGAAATACTCCTCTTATACCAGTATTAGTCTTATTGTCATCAGCATTTGTTTCCGTAGATTGCATTACATATCATTTAAAAAGTGAACTCAATAATCTTTTACTCCATACGAAAACTAGCAACACAAACTCAAATTTACGCAGCCATTATTGAAAATTACGTGAAAGGTGAACGTTACTTTAAGATGTCTTTAAATTCACTCGAAAACGATCATTCATGCTTGAGGTGGCAGGTCGTCACGATGCTGTAGGTGCAGGACGTGGGCAGGGCACGATGCTGTAGGTGCAGGACGTGGGCAGGGCAGGACGCTGTAGGTGCAGGACGTGGGCAGGGCAGGACGCTGTATGNTGTAGGTGCAGGACGTGGGCAGGGCAGGACGCTGTAGGTGCAGGACGTGGGCAGGGCAGGGCAGGTCGGGGCGTGCAGCGATGTGAAGCAGGTCTGCGTAGGACGGCTGGTCGTGGGAGGGCCTGCGCCCTGTGGGGGAGATGACACCGAGGCTCGTACTGCGCTGGCTGCCACCGAGGTGGTAATGTTGGGGGCGTCCAGGGCTTGGAGCCAGAGAGTCCTGGACTGTTTGTAGGCCCGCGTACTCCGGGACGCACGTCATTCAAATCAGAATCTTCAGCTTTCCAATGGTAATGCCTCCTAATTTTTAATTCGGAAATTTAAAGAGCTTCGAAGACAGAACTGACCCCATTGAAATAAGTGGACATTTTGGCTCCTCAATTTACTTCTCCGCCTCGTCACCATGTTTTTCAGTTATTTTTTGCAACCACGAGTAAAGGCCTTAATGCTGCGCTTGTTGAAGCCTCTGCCGGTTGTGGAAGTTGACGGCATCGTCGCCAGCTAAACACTGGTCGCGTATTCCGTCCTTCAGAGGCCCGAATAAGTAGAAGTCTGACGGTGCCAGCTACGGGCCATGCGGTGCTTGAGGCAGCACTGCCCAGCGACACACATATTCCGTGGTCTTCAAACTTGTGTGTGGCCTGCCGTAGTCGTCTTACAAATACTATGTTTTCTTCTCTGGATTTATACGGTCACTCCAAGCCATCAACTTAGTCAATGATTCAATGTAAGAGTTGATAGTTGCTACTGTTTACAAGAACCAGAATTTGCACCTGACAGTTTTTTCTGCATGTACCGATAACGATACCCCACTCGTGCCGATACCTAACTTAGTGCAGATACCGGCACCCCACTTTGCGCGATACCAATACCTCGCTTTGCGCGATACCAATACCTCGCTTTGCGCGATACCAATACTTCGCTTTCGCAATACCAATACCTCGCTTTACGCGATACCAATACTTCGCTTTGCACGACACCAATACCTCGCTTTGCGCGATATCAATACCTCGCTTTGCGCGATACCAATACCTCGCTTTGCGCGATTCCAATACCTCGCTTAGTACCGATACTGATGCAATCTGGAAAGGTTTTTTATAGATAATATTGCTAGTATCAATCTATTCTACCCAAGAGAGTATTCTGAGTTTGAGTCGACGCTGATGCTGGCAATCTCTGTCAGTGATTGGAGCGATGCACTTCTTCGTAACTCAAAAGTGAAGCATATTACCTCATAACTCCCAAGTGATGTCTCCAATCCGCTCAAATTTCTTGAATGTGGTGTCCACACTCGCCGGCCTGAGTGCTTATGTAGCATAGATACACTCAATTTTCCTCCTTGTTTCGGTGTTTCAAGTTTTACCCTCAGAATATGAAGCTTTGATGCTTCTGTTGTCATTTGTTCCGTCCATGTACAGTTGTTGTTTTATTTCTGAACTCCACTGAGGCAGATCAACCATCTTCATAATAATTGCAAATCATTAATATCTAAACCGTGGAACTTCTACGGGAACTGTCTAGTAGCTTCATATTTCTTCTTTGACATTCCCTCTCATTTTTCTCATGTGATTATACTTGCGCGCACGCGACAAATTTCTCATTAAAGAATTCATAACTGAACAGAACTCTGTTATTTTGGTTATTGTGTAGTCGTCTGTTCTGTTGTGTTTCTGTGAATGTACTTCAAATTCCCCTCTCATTGTCGCTATTAATTGAGCTACCCTGGGTGTTCAACCATCGCTGGTGTGTGTGTGTGTGTGTGTGGTTGCTGCAAGGTGCTGCAGCACTGGAAGTTGTGGCCGTGTACAGGCTACATGCTGTGCTTGCTAGTGTTGCAGCACAGCTGTTGCTACATGCTGTGCTTGCTAGTGCTGCAGCACAGCTGTTGCTACATGCTGCACAGGCTACATGCTGTGCTTGCTAGTACTGCAGCACAGCTGTTTCTACACGCCTGCTATTGCTCCTACTATAACGATATGTTTTTTTTTCGACTGGTGTTCGTGATACAAGTACTGTCATTGAATCTGCTAGTGCCACTTGTGTGTCTCCATGTAATTAATGCTTCTATTATTTCTGCTAGTGCCATTAGTGTTCCCGTTATTGTTTTGCTATTTGGTCTTTTATTATACTTCTATCTCTGCCACCACTACTGCTAGTTCTGCTACAACTATTGCTAGTCCTACACTATTGCGAGTCCTACTACAACTACTGCTTGTCCTGTGTAAGCTGCACGATGACATTTTCTACTAGTCACAATTTGCACAACATTTGTTGCTGGACTACCCCTCTCACACTCCGCTCAACTCTGATCACGCTTCCGTGAACTCCCTGGAAAGGAAAGAGAGAAATCCAGTGGATACACAAGCATCCAAAAATGGCTCTCTAGACAAGAATTTTTCTGTTCTAAAATTGTGTTTATCATAAAAATAATCGGGCAACTAATAGTGTGTCATTTAATCTCTATCATATTTGAATGTTTCACCATTTTCACAGCCTGAACACAAAAAATTCAAGATGCACTCGCTCATAGCGTGAGGTTTGCGATGACTTGCTTTAAGTAAAAGTTGGATGTCTTTGTGGCCTTACACTCACGCCCACGTGTTCCTCGTCTTCGTCCGACCTTGCCTCTAAAGAGAAGAAATCGAGAAATCCTTCAGTTTGTGTAGGTTTTTGTAAGACTTCAGGCCGTTGGATGACTTTCACGCGGGCACAACTTACAATACTGTAAATGTGTACACGAACTTGTGTTCATGCATGCAGTTTACACTTGAATACATGCCTGCAGTTTATTTACCTTTCGTCTTTTGTATTGACTTAATGTCTTACACTGCAGTTTGGAGGTGATCTTTCTGCTTCACTGTGTTGTCACTGTCAGTTATTATTATATTTCTGGTTTAGCTCCCGCCACTGCGATAGGATGCTACTGTAAATTAAGTCCCCGTGTTAATACCTGATTGGTGTGTAAAAAGGGAATTTTGTTCCTTAGCATAAACTACGTTCAGCCTACGCTTCATTTCTGCATAAATATTAGTATTATTATCATTTTCCTCGTGATAGGAATTGGCTATTTATAGAAGTGAGTTCTTACAGGAAAAAAAGGTTCAACTAGTGCCTTCGTCTGCCCCTGTTGACAAGTGCGGGGACAGCGAGACGGTCGGGGCCCTGCGTATAAAAATGTCATTGTAACCAAAACGTGTAAGACGGATTCTAATTTTTTACACCAGGTCAATATTTTCCTATTAGGAGGTAGGTGTAATCGTTGAGAAGTTTGTCATTGCTGGTAGAACTTTTGGTATAATTTAATTTACAGTACATGTAATTCAGTGGCAACTCGATTAACTAGTGTAATCCGTTCAGAAACCGAGCGCATATAGGTAATTTCTTGAAAAATGAATACAAGACTTCTTAATTGGTTTCCACTTCCTGAAATATTCGTTAAAAAGAATACATCAATGAAGTTTTATTTCTTCAAGTACTACAACTTAAAAATACTTTAATAATGAATACAAAATAAGACATTAAAGTAAAAACATGCACATCTTGAGCCTGGGTCAAGTTGCTGTGGCTCATTTTCTTGTACAGGGTGCAGCAACTTAACTTCCTTTTTACAAAGCGCTTTGCTTTGAAAAAAGAAAGTTATGTTGTTGCACCCTGTATGTCGTAGAGACGAAAACCAAAGTCAGGAGAGTTTTTAAGTTGTTGGTGAGCGCAGAGCGAGAGTGTGATTGTAGCAAATAGGGTGGACGAGAAGGAAATTAGATGCTCAGAAAAGTACAAAAAATAAAATGAAATACGAAAAGACAAAAGGCGATTTTGTTCCAACTTCCATAGGTGTTGGTAGTGGGGAAGGTAGATGTTAGGGTACGGTGGAAGTAGTAATCGAACTTCAGAAAGTATCTGATTTCAAATCATAAGCCCAGTAGTCCTTGAGGAGCTAATGGAGCTCCTAGGACCGGCATTAGGATTCTCAGAAATAGGTCAAGTTTACCTGGAAGTCTCAACGACCATTTTCGCTAGTGCCCATAAGAATTAACACTGTATTGTGTACCTAGCAAATGCTCGACTCATGTGGCAGTTGCCATCAGAGACACGTATTCTCCTTGTACTCAAGAATCACTCACTTCTTCGCGTCAGGTAGGCACGGTTGCTTCACTAATCTTGTGGTTTCGGTAGTGGAAAATTCATAAGAAACTGGTTCAATTTTCAAAAGTGTCTGTTCGCTTTTGGAGGTGAGCTTTGTCAAGGTTTTACTTATTTCTCTCCTACACCTTGACCTTGAGTACCAGTGTAATGAGGCATCCCTGAGTCGAGAATCCGGCGTGGCGCTCAACTCTGAAGTGTTCCAGCATCGTCTCAGTTTTTTGTCCTAGTGTTTGTTATTGGTCGGGCGTTGATGATGTTAACAGCAGCCTGCCTTCTGTTAACTGTGCCCTGACGTTGTTGGTAGTGACTTTAGTTTTAACTTAGTTCCATCACTGTGCTCATATTTTCGCGGCAAGTGGTCTAGTTTTTATTTTCAAAAATCGTGCTCCATGTTTGTGATCGTGTTTTGTGTTGTGTTGTGTTGGTCTGGCTCTAATGGTGCTCTGCCCAAGAAATGGCATAGAAGCAGCATACAGCGGAAATGCCTCTTTATCTTTTCTGTCGCGTTGGCCTCCTTTTAAGGCAGTTTTTTTTACCACAGCCAGCTCCTTTTGAGGCAGGGCACTTGGAGCTCTCTGACACTCACCAGAAGCTCACACACAAGAGTTTATCTCCTTCTGAAGAGCCTTGTTCTCCCGTCCCTCGTTTCTGGTGCCTTGCTCACTTCCGCTCTCCTACTAAGGCATAAACTTGGTTCCTGCCTTTGCTTTATTCGGCATCTGAGAGGTCAAGTAGCATTGCCTGGGTCTGATGCTTGACTGATGCAAATAGGCGTATCGTCGTGCAAATCCTCCATAGAAGTTCCTGTACCATTTTCTTGAATACCAGTCAACTTTAATGATTAATTTGAACCATTACGAACCATTAAGTCTTCGAAGTCTGGTCAGCTTTCATTTTCATGAAACTGCTGTACATTTAAGTTTAGAGTTTTATACAGTAAAATACGCGATAATAAATAATATTATATCAATCTGTTATATTAGTTGTCATTGTCATTGATTATACATCTTATTGAACCATCAGCTCCATTAAAAAATTCGACGGAGGCAGCCCAGCCTTCAAGGGCAACTTAACAGATTCGTCCCCATTTTTACGTATGCCGAGCACTAATTTCTAATTTATACCCCAGAAATATCATTATTCGTTTTATGTGTTGGGCCTCTATTTATTTCTAAAACAGTTTCAGTTCTATGCGGAACATATTCGTGAAGACTGAACAGTTTGTAACGCAATGTTGTGGCTTGTTACTACTAAAACATTAGCCAATGTTTCAGCGTTAATGTATCTTTTCTGTGTCTGCTCCTACATTCTTTGTAATGGTTTAATGGTGCTGATATCTGGGGAGTTTTCTGAGTAGCGGAAAAAGAACCCTCATGACATTTTGATGCTCTTGGAATCAAGATTTATCTTTTTATGAGTGAAAGTAGACGCAGTAACATCTTGCAGTGCGAGTGTCGTTTATTTTAGGTCATTCTCCTATGAGAATAGTGAGATATTTATCCTGAACAATCCATCCATTGAGCTTAATAACAGGTTTACTGAATACCCTGGGATGGATGTTCAGTTTATCAAGGACTACCTCCGTGTTGGACTAAGCATGCAACCTTCATCTTGAGTTTCCTTTTGTGTCATTAACTAAACTCGACGCTTCTAGAGAAAGACAAAATTCACTTGTTGAATCAAGTATATGGTTATCAAAATTTTGCTTTATTTGTGATTAAACAACTGTACATTTAACTCAAAATAGTCTTGTATTTAAATCCAAATATTACTTAATTAGAAGAACTTCTTAATTCTGTCTCAGATCGTTTTTCCTGTGTTCTTGTCTTAATATTTTTAAGTACAGTTTTGTGGTTAAAATAAGATCTGCCTGCTGGGTACGAGTGTTTTTTAAGTGAGTGAAAGGAGGTGAGTGTGTGTGAGTGCAGTACCTCTCATTCATAATGGAGGTCGCATGCAGTAGGGCTTGCTACAAATAGACCATCTGTGTGGCATGCTGCCAAACCATCTGAGGTACAACCACCTGCCATGAACTCATGCTAGACCATGCACCACCTGAGTTACAACCACCTGTCATGCTAGGCCATGCGCCACCTGTGGTACAACCACCCGCCGTGAACTCATGCTAGACCATTCTATTTTTATAGGCTCATTCTATTCAAATATTTGCGTTTGTGTTATTTTTTACATTGTCTCGTTTTAACGTTAGTAGTGCTTCGGTTTCCATTTATGTATCCTGAGCGGTTATTGTATTCTTCACTTGCCTTTTCATTTATTTTTCTGAAAATAAGAAGCTTCACAAATGGAAAAGTAAACAAGATCTTACTAAGAATAAGGTTGATGGTGAAATTAAAGGGGATCAATTAGAATGTACATATTGCGAGAAATAGAACAAATAGATTCAAAGATTGGTTTACTAGATTATTTACGAAGCTCCAATATAACACAGAAGAGACAAGGAATCATCAAATTGAGACATAGGAAGACGCAAGAAATATTCCTAGAGGAAAAACTCTCACCAAATTCCAGTTGAACACGATGATATAACAGTCCATTTGAAAAGCTGTGTGTATTTTTACTTGTTTAAGGATAAGAAGGTTTAGACTTGCATATTAGGGCTTCAGTTTGTTGATCAACCTTGACGTACCTCGCTGGTTTCTGCTTGCTTTGTGTGGTGAGGCGAACCGACGTACGGTTATGTTCATCGTGATCATGTTAACTCTTTTGCAAGACAAAAATGAGTACTTCTCATAATATTGTTAGTCCATAGTGTGCAACTCTATTGGAAACTGGCTAAAAAAGGGCAGTTTTTACGCGTGTGTGCAACAAGGATTTCCGCAGCAAGAATTCACTTTTTAAATTTTCCCGTTGATAACGTCAGTGTAATAAAGATCTCTTTTGTTCCTGATGGAATGTTTTTATTATAGGATTAATAATTTAACTGATTTTGCTTTATACAATTGGGCAAGCAAACAATTAAGGGTGTGCGAACATGGCTCAATTGCTAACGTCCTTTTCTATGAAGAAACTTTTACAGTAATGGGACATGTTCCTCAAAACAAAGAGACTGTCTTACACCAGAATTTCAGTAAGAGTTTTATTAGCATTATTTTCATCGATGCATTTCGGATGATTAACACATTCGCATGACAACATTGTTCCTGAATCTCCTACGACTCACAGAAATTAAACCTTTCAATGATTCTGTACTACAAGTTCCACCTGTGAAAATCTGAACGATTACAGTAGCTCCGGCGATTCTTGAGTGCAGTTGGCAGCGAAAGTTAGTGCAGTTGCCTACAGTGAACAACACTCCGTAGATCGTACTTAAGTGGGGACTTTGGATGAGCTTTTAATTAAACTTGGCACCTGAGCAGCTCACATCGTCTCAACCGAACTTAGTACGTACACTTAACTGGGGCTACGTTTATTCTGCTACAGAGGGGTACGCAGAACACTTCTGTCAGGTCACTTACACTTCCTCTTGGCGCTATTATTTACGTCCTTCTCTGCTCTCATGACTTTCTTGTGCTCGTTTTTCCGATTCTAATTTTATTTGAGCTTAAAGTCTCGTCAAGATTTTTCTAGCTATCGATCATGAATCAATCTTACGAGTACGTCGCTTTCAAAATTCAACTCCACAGAACTTTGAGTAATGTAATGTTGACTTGTTCCTTTTTAATAGATTTAGTTTGTCCTCTGAACTATTTGTTGTTTTGGTATAAATTATATATTTGCTGTATGTATGACTAACTTGTGGACTGTGGAAGCATACCTCTCTTTGATGAATTATTTTACTGCTCACTATGACGTCAACATTCTGTGATATGATTATCGATGTTACGTATTCGTAAGCATACCAACACACTTTTCACTGTCTATGAAATAAATAATTTAATTTGGGTCTTTCTTCGTCAAGTACACGTGACATGCATATTCCAAAGAATCTTGCGGACACTGAGCAGTTTTGATGCGTGCAGGTGTACTACCAGGAGAGCAAGGAAGAAGTGCGTACTGAGACACGCAGCAGTGGTCCGACCTCAGCCCCGGAGGCCAAGACGGATGAGCTGGAGAGTCTGCTCAGTGAACTGAACTCGTCTCGCTACACTGGCATTGTTGGTCAGTTTTCTTGTCTTATTTTCCTTCTGTAAATACTCGTGTGTGTTGCTGGTGTTGGTCAGTTCTCAAGTGCTCTCTTGTGTTATTTAACCTACCGTGAATACAGTGTCTCTAAAAAATGAACTCTCTTTGACTGCCCACTTCTCACACATTTTGTTTCGGTATATGTGTTCATTGAGATACAAGTCTAATGACTGAAATTTAAGGGAGTAACAGTAAATTTCTGAAAATTAAATGTAATTTAGAAAAGTTTTAGTATCCTTCCTAAAGAAAGGGGCAGTCAAAGAGTGCATTTTTGGGGATAATCTGTTTGTGTAGCTAGGGTTGATCAGTTTCAAAGTGCTCTAGTGTTGTTTTCCTACCATGAATATGATGGTTTACTCAGTGGTGAGTCTCACTCAACTTAAAGCTACGTACAACTTCATGATGGCGGTGGAAAGTCCACGCCAACGACACATTTACACTTTACGCACTTACACGCTCACGTATTGTGTAGAAATAATCTCAAAAATTATAAATTAAGGTAAAATGTTTGACATTTTGTCCAGCGTGTTATACTTCATTCTGTTGATGTGTCTGTGGCCACTTTAGTTAGGGATTGTGATGAAGGCAAAAAGAGGTCTTTTTGTCAATAATTTACAATGTTCCTTGTGTATTGATTTTAATTCCCCACCTTGAATAACCATTGAGTCAAGAAGATTAACTGGTAATTTTTTGTGATGAGACACTATCTCCACAAAATCTACAAAACTCGAGTTTACATTAACTCGTGATTTCGTGCATTGGTGTTTCTCTCTGACTGCCATGTCCACATCTGGCGATTTTATTGAGCAGCGTTCAGACCTTGTTCTACACACCACCTAAGTTTTGTTGTGCTCGATGCCAACTTTTGAGTATAAAAATGGGATTTTATTATTATAGAACATAGCTCTTCTAGTCTTACGATTATTTTTTATTATAGAACATTTTTCAGATATCTAGATGAAGATAACTCATATTTTTCTGGATCTGTACCTGAATACTATGGAATTTATTCTTCTGAAGAGCTCGAATCAATGCATATTTGTGATAAAGTGTGCAAAACTTCTTCCGAAGTTCTTTTGTGCCGTTGTAGGGAAGCTTGTTTTAATTTGATGCCCATCCAGTGCGCAAGGAGAACATATGTAGAACTGTGGACTTGCCATCATTCTAGAAAGTGGTCAAACCAGAGAAAATGAACAGACTCTGCAACGTAGACACTGAAAAGCTAAGAAATCTCTCCCAGTGCGCGCCAATACTCTATGTTAGGCTTAAGTCCCTCGGGTTTGCTGGTGTGAGGTAGAGCGAGTGATTTGGTCTGACACTTCATGGGGTGATTACTAAATTACTGAACCACTGTGCTTTTTCATTTTCAAACGTGCAGAAAAATGCAACATTCCAGTCTAAATGAAACTGTTTAATATTTCACGGTCTTCCTTAGACTTTTGGGTATTGAAATTGTCTGTTCAAGTGAGAGTGTAGAACATCTTGAGCTTGATGTTAGCCTGCACTAGCGTGTTCAGTGTTTGTTTGTACCTGGGATTAAACTAATACCTAGCTCCTTCTAAAAAATTTGGGCTATTTTTCTGCAGATGATCATTATTTTGTACATAATTTATTGTTAGTTATTTTGATTCCCAAAAGTAATCGAAAGATTCAGGAGGACTGTCTCCGAATGATGAAGATTCTTGGAAATTGTGACGCGTCAGTTTTGTCGCCATGTTCCTGGGACTGCACGATTTCTGTGTGGTGTCGTAATGTTTAGTTGCAGATCCAGTAGTACTGGTTACTGGATTCTGTTATGGGTGTGGGTTCGTGTAGCTAAGTCGGTTTTCTTCCCTGTTGTGGCAGAAATTTAAGAGTTGGAGTTGTCTTGTCCTGTACCTGAAGTTCATCTTTGAAATATTGCCCAGGCGTCCATCAGGTGTGACTGTAAGCCAGTGAGAATCAGTCCTTGTTCTTGGTCATGCCGCTCTTTGGAAAACAGCGTCAAGATTTTTACTTTATGTGTCAATGTTATGTTTTTTTTCATGTTCTTGTATCGTACTACTAAAATTTGCCACTCTTTTAGGAGAGTTCCTCACCAATCATCCGTCTCTTAAAGATCACCCTAACCTGAAGCGGTTACGTCAACGTTGAGTTAAATGAAGCGTTTGTTCTCTGCTCAGACCGC
>VCRD01002489.1:10572-38039 GCA_006783055.1 Trinorchestia longiramus | reverse complement strand
CCAACTCTGTTAACAGGTGCGGGTGTAGGGAGTTCTGTTGACCAACGTCTTGTCAAGGTGTTTTTTACAACACAGGGTGTCGACATAAATCAAGCCTTTGGTTCTCCTGTTAAAACACCATAATTGTTAACATTGGCTAGCACAGCACTTACGTCTTCTTTTCAACCACACCGTAATGGTTAACAGAACATCTGCTATCTTTTCTCATTTTGGCACAACATTTGTTGTCGGTCCTTGGTTAACACAACATTTGCTTTCAGTTTTCTTCTAAAAACATCTGTCATCATGAGAATATTTGTTCTCAAATTTTCATTTAAACACACCTGAGTCGTGCTGTTGAAGCAGCTATCGTTATCAATCCTCTTGTTGAAACTTCATATTGCTGTCGGCTCACCACTGTCATAATAATGAACATAATACCACCTGACTAGTGTCATGGTCGGAGTGAGCAAAAACATTAATGTAAGTAGTAGTTATTCTTTCTCTAATGTTCAATACTGAGTGATCCAATTTATGCTGAACTGAGAAGTAACAGTAAAATTATGAGCGAAATGAATTATGATACATTAATATGAATTTGTTTTAGCGTTTGAAAATATTCCTCGTGCGCGGTATTGAGTATTCGAAGACATAATCAAAAGTACGAAATTTGAATGCATTCGTATCCCATATATGTAGTGTATCTTTTCTTTTCTATTTAGATCCTATTTTTCACCTAAAACGTGATCCGTGTCAAGCAACTAGTAGGCATGATTAGGGTCTTCTGGTCAAATGCTATTCTTCTGTCTTCCAAAAAGTGATGCAAGTATAGATGAGAAAACGATACATTGCTATCGAAAACGTCTCTAAGAGCACATAAAATATTCATGCGTTTCCCCTCACTGCATTTTTAAAATAAAGTATTGCAATTTCAAATTCCGACGAATTATGCTTTGTAGGAATCTTTTTTGCGTGCTATACCTTTACTTTTAAAGAATTTTCGGTTTAACTTACAACGCTACTAAATTGTGTGAGGATGCGCATAGCAGCGCGACCGATGCTCTCTGTATTGGCTGTAGAACTGCGTCGGTGTGGTACCCGTGTGTGGTGTGTACCCGGGTGGACTAACAATTCAGTAAATCTGCAAGATTATCAGTGTCACCTATCAGTGGGCATCTTTAATCATACAATAGAACCAATCATCGAGATTATCTGTGTTGACTGACTCTCAGTTTTTTGTGTGCCTTCAGAAATAAATGTTACCGTTCCAGGCAGACTCTCCTACTTAGAATACAGCAGCTAAAGTTCTGAACATCACCATAACTTTTTAACTCACGCTCCCTTTAAGACACGTCTACGGACTATGTTTACAATGCAGTCAGTGAAGTTAAAACTGTCACTCTATACACAAGTTTTCCCTGCTAAGTGTTCTTGTGAGGTCAACATTCCGTTTAAATGATGATAGTTCCTTGTTTTTTTTGTGTAGGAAACAAAAACAACTCTTTCAATCACGTTCGCTGATTTTGCCGCCGATCATTCGTTTTATTGTATCGTACACAACTGATGACTGAGTGTGTCATGCTCAATTTCATTTGTGTATTCTCTACCTTGAAAGTTTTAAAGTTGCTAATTTGTTCATGTGTAACGTGTAACGTCCTGTGCTGCAGCACCTCGAGAACCACCACGAACCAGAACCACGTGAGCAGCAACCACGTGCCCAGCAACCCACCCATCACGGCCTCCACCGCCACCAGGGACCTGGATGACCTCATGGCCGAGCTCTCTGACTTCAAGGTAACCAGGCTTCTTCTTGAATTAGGATGGTCTTCTCTTGCAGTTCCTAATTTGTGACTGTAGGTCTGATTTATTTCGTGCATTGAAAACGTGTTTTTACATCTCAGTGTGTCGACGATTACTGACGCTGTGATCAATAAAATACATATTAGTGTGACGTGATAATTGCGCTAGACACAAATTCTGCGAGAAGTATGGCGTGTAACTGGGTGCTGTTTTATAAGTTCAGTTCATTTTATTCTAGTGCTTCAAGCATTAGTGCTAGAATCCATCAATGAAAAGAACTGATTAGATAGTTGTATTCATATTCAAACTGTTCAGGTACGTTCAAAGTTTACGACTAAAAGTTGTCTGGAAAAGATCTGTCTGCAAAGGGAAGACAGCTAGGATAGCTAGATACTGTAGTGAAATCATTGCACATTACAATGCTATAATTTTTATTTTCAACAAAATATTTCTAGGCCTGCTGAAATTGTGTAGCCTCAAAGATAACATGAAATTTCTGCCTCGTGTCTGCTAAGTCTTTAGAGGCGTCATTGTTTGTGTCACTGTCGTGAAACAAAAACACTCGACTGTAGAGCAATGGTTGCATGTTTTCTCTAATTTTTGCAGAATGTAAGAAAATTTAACAGGGCAGACAACTGACATTACAAATTATGCTGCTAAACTTATTAATGATTTTTTTCACATCAAATGACGTGGCGTGTGTTCGGATGATGGTTTCAAGTGAAGTGAAGTATATTTTACCTCTACAAACACTTTGAACTTCGCCATACGAACAAGTATATATTATTTCTACAAACGCTCTGAACTTCGCCATACGAACGAGTAAAATATTTTCCCTGACTCTCGTGATTTTTATTTGTGGTTTTTCTATGCAGAAGTGAATGAAAAACTGATTTTGAACAAACGAACAGCTGATGAATAGTGACTTCAAATTGTAAACATAATACAGCGACCTCACTCTCAGCGTCGACTGTCTGGTTGTCTGTATGAGGAACTCATGGCGTGCCAATGATTTTTTGTTTTGATGCACTTGAATGTGTTGTGCAGTGCAAAACTCATGGTGAAATCTTGAGCATTCTTACTATTATGACTCTTCAAATAGCAGATAGTAAACCGATCTCCATCTCACTTACCGTCCATGTTTGATACAGTCGAAGCCTTTGACGCATTTCTGTTTTCGATCGTGACCAAGTCATATCTCCACTTGTAGCTTATTTAAAGCAAGACTATTAACTGACTCATACTATGTGTATGATGTTCTCTTTAAGCGACTTACGCCTAATGTGTTTTTTTGTCATTCCTTTCTTTGATCATTCAATTCATTATTACTAACTAATTATTCATTAGTTTAATGAATAATTAGCATTGCTGTGTCATGTTTTCTTGTTAAAATTCAAGTAAGGGCTTTCTGGATGTGCTTAGCGCTGTTGGGTTTGTCCTAGCGTGGTAATTATTTATGGCTTCCCCAGCAACTATGGTAAAATTGTAACATCTCCACCTAGTTGTACGAATATTGATATTCATTTCGTTACTGGAGGTGAAAGAAGCCCATGCATACCCCGTCGCCCCGGCCCCTCCCTCTTCCTCGAAACTCGTCTTCAACTCCACTTACAAAACCACAACCACCTCCTCATCTTCCGAGGATGTGCGCGTCAATAATAAAATTCCCACCACTATTATTGACGTTCACAACGCTTCTGTGAAAGCAACGGTAGGGGAAACGCACCTGCAGTGCGACGACTTGCTGTTGGGGGCGCGGTTTAACGCATGGCTCTTGTGCTTCCGAGCTGTGACCACATACTAAGTTATTCTGTTGAATAAATCGTGATTTTCAAACGCTAATGTTATTACGTTGCAGGACTAACTTTTAATATTGGCTCAACCAACACTGGGCGGGCAGAAGGACATGTGAAGTTTCTAACACAAGCAGCTGAACTAGGCGGTTATCTGTGTTCTTGCTAGGTTAGCAAATATGGTTACTAACTGACTTTCCTCTAAGCCCTCATTAATTACTGCCACTAATGATTACTCTACAGGTAACTGGGCTCTTCTGTGGTAATCTGATGGTATTTCATTTCTGAAAATCGCTGCTTGTATCAGGATAGCGTTATGGTTTAAATTTTTATTATTATGAGGTCTATTTCAATTATTTCAGGTTTTCCTGAAGTTATTCTTACAAAATATGTGGTGAGCTATGCAAAACTTTTATATGAGCTCGTTTTAATTTTCCGCTGGATGACGTTTATGCATACGATCCACTGCTCATTCCTCGGATAGTACAGAGTTTTGTTTCTATCATTTAATTAACACTTTGACTGCGATGTGTACCATATATGGTACACGTACTGTGTTATTCGTACGGACTAATTTTGGAATCGCAGTCAAAGTGTTAAGTCAGGGATATTTTTGGAAAATTAATTGATTGCAGTCTGAGTTTCAAGTTTTCGTGTACCAAGGCTCAGTTCTAGCGGCTCAAAAGCTCACGCGGGCATCAATGATTTTCCTTACGGATTTCAGTTTCGTCAAAGCGTTGTACAGAATGTGTCCTTTTTTCCACCATTTACATGTGGGGATCTTCCCAGTGACGGCTGTAGCTCCAGTTCTTGCGTGTGTTATCCGTGTTGTCGACCTCTCGAAGAAGTTCCGTTATTATGAGATTCTTTGAGGTAGTAGGTACCCTCTCTCCTCCCTTGTATTGTTCCTGCTTTGTGTTCGTTGGTTAGGTTTGGAAGCAGCAGCGTCCATTCGAAACGAACATTGGTTTTAATAATGCATTTTTCTATAGGCAAAGGGTTAAGTCGCAACTACCCTCTTTAATTCGTGGAAATTGGTGTCTCTTTTTGAGTGGAATTGAGTTTCGTCATTATGATGTGCACTTGTTTAGTTATTAATCCACCATTGATGTTGGGGAATGTGGGCCACCTCAGGAGGATCGTTCGTGGGTGTCAGCTCTGGAGGAACACATCGATTTGGGAGACCACCCTGAGAAGGTGGGTGCGACGACCTCACAGTCCTCAAACAAGACAGCTCTGTCCACTTTTCAGTCCACAAAAACCACTCAGAACTCCGCATCAAAGTCCACTAAGGGATCATCCAAGTCTACTCATGGATTAGCTTTCAAGGCTACTCAAGACTCGGGATTGAAGTCTCCTCAAGGATCCAAGTCCCCTAAGCCCCCGCGTACTCCACCGCCCCGACCACCAACTCCTCGAAACGTGTCCACTCCTCCACCCCGCCCTCCAGCTCCCTCAGAAACGTATGGAGGAGCTCCTGCTATGCTTCCGTGCCCCGACACCCCGCCACCCATCCCGCCACCTCCCGTCACCGGCAGCGCATCACCCACCACCACTCTGAACCGCGTGAGTGGCGTGGCAGCTCTGAGTGTCCACTGCAACTAATGAGTGAATAACACATCGAGTGGCTGCCTCTAATACGTAGCCGAAATCTTAACAAGTATTTCTTCGAGTGCATTATTTAACATGTTGCAACGTTATCTAGTAGAGTATAAAACTTCTTAGTTTCTGTCAGCAATATATTGTAGCTTTTCCATAGAAGAACATTGCTGATTTAGCTTCCAGAGCAGCGAGTTTACATTGGCCGAATGAAGCAAGGGTATAAACAATTCACCGTGCAAGCCTAAACAAGACTTGAGTTGCATTAATATAAGTCATTGATGTTACTGGCATTCATATGACTTGAATTCATATTACTTGCATTCATATTACTGGCATTCCTACTACTATATACGTGGTAAAACGGTAATGGAAGTCGGAAAGCTGAAGAAGTTAAAGATATTTACCCTTCTTTTAGTGTTTATTCTAAATTACTTTTGAACTCTTTTTGTTAAAGAGACTCTAAACTATCTCTAGAGCAGTGTTGTAAGACTGCGTTGAAGTTTGGTATAATATTGATGTGAATGAGGGAGGTTTCATTATAAATATCATGATGCTCTTCAATGACACAATCTAAGTCGGCAAGGATTAAAAGATGACGCGTGTGACTGTCCAAAAAAGTGTGATACTGTTTCATTTTCAATAAAGAAGTATTGGCTCGAGTTACAGTATTTACTGTGTTTTTCGTTGTTCGGGAACAAGCACTCACTTCAGTAATAATTGTTTCATGGGTTCAATATCTTGTTGAAATTGTCTGTAAAACAAAATATCATCCGAATTATATTGATTTTCCTAATTGAGCTATGAGTCTTTAATGCCATCATAAGCGTATTTAAAAAAAATTACTTGAATATTTGTGAAAATCTGTAATACTGTCACGCAACTTATGCCACTTCTTTCATTAGATTTGAGTGAGCTGTTCAGTGTCTCTGGTACTTCAAAACTTTTATGCGCAGCACATGCCAATTTTGCGTTTTGCTATGCAAAGAACGCTCTTGCAAATAGCATTCGTCTTCATATTTTTGTAATGTCCTTCAAACTCTTCTGAAGTATATATAGTAATTTTGCTGCATAGGTAGCGCTGCATTACATCCGGTGTATACGGTAATATTGTCATATCGCTGAGTTCCTATACACGTATACTTTAGGTAGCGTTAGAAATCAAAAGAATTACATTTTCTGCCCTGATACAGATGTTATTTTTTCTTGGCTTGATATTTGATGCTTTAGAAGATGAGGGCTAGTAATTTAGATATCTCATGAATCATTTACTTTAAATTATGTGTGTCCCTGTTTTACTTGTATGCTTTGTTTTAACTATTGTTCAGTTCTATCTCACGAAAGTACTTTATTCTAACATATAGTGTATAATATTTACCTTTGGAGTAATACCATCGAGTCTTATTCTTAATTTTATGTGCGTTTGTTAAACATCATTTTGTATCGTAGAATGTATTGCACTGTATGCCCTTAGTTCATCTCGATCCCTTCCTGCTGTAGAGGTACCACCATCTCTCTTACATGGACATCAGGTCAATGATGCATTGAGAATTTCGTCGTTGCAGTTATAAGCTTCCTTGTAAATTTTCACGCTACTTCTTGTAGTCACATTCAATACCGGTTATTTTGAATGCTTTTTCAACTTTCTTGTGTCATATCATGAGCATCGTTCATCAATAACATCATGCGTTTTATCTTGCACGGTAGTGATTTTTTGTGCAATGGCAAGTATAAGCGCCGAGCAGTCATCGTTTACTTGAAGCCTCATCGATTGTTTGTTAGTTCTGAGGATCGTTTGCATGTTCTACAAACGTCTGTCCTTCACATCTCTTCTTGATGCACCGCATACTTTTGGCTTCATGTCTGAGTTAGTTGCTTCCTTCCCGCACCTCGCAGGCCTCTGTTTTATTCTCCACTCTCTTGTGTTTAGGACGGTCACATATTATACTACCCAATACTACCTTCCTTCTGTACGTCACCCGTCCTCAAGCGACCATTGCAGCATGAATGTGACCATTACAGCATGATTTTAGCCACCTGCATAATGCGTGTCACCATCTGCATCATGAATGTTCCCATCTGCGTCATGAATTTGACCATCTGCATCATGAATGTGATCATTGCAGCATGATTTTAGCCACCTGCATAATGCGTGTCACCATCTGCATCATGAATGTTCCCATCTGCGTCATGAATTTGACCATCTGCATCATGAATGTGATCATTGCAGCATGATTTTAGCCACCTGCATAATGCGTGTGACCATCTGCATCATGAATGTGACCCATTGCAGCATGAATTTGGCCACCTGCACAATTAGTGTGACCATCTGCATCATGAATGTGGCAGAAAACGCCCGTTGTAGCGGAGCCGTTCGAACGCCCGGACTCAGGCGGTCCCGTTAAGCGTAATGATGCTGCCTACCGGTGGATAACGGACGAAATCAAGTACGAAATACGGGCTGTGCAGGACGAACCAGAAGAAGAAGCACCCGTTATACCAGAGCCCGTGAGTTAGCGGCCGTTTATTCAGACGTACTAGTTTGCTCATCTAATGCTAACACCACCGCCGGTTTTTCGTCTAACGGTAGTGATGCTCCGTAACGGTTCTCAAAAGCTCCCTCTGAAAACCCCTTTTATGATTTCTGTCAGTATTTTACGCTGTTTTCGTTATTTCTGAACCTGTACTGAAATGCTGCAGAGGTAATGTGATGTGTTGAGTCGTGTGTAAATTCTTTTTCTTAGTCCCTGAAACTTTTAACTTGCGTATATTTTTGATGTCATCTGCAGTACAACATTGTTGTATTTCGTTGAACATTGGTAAACGTGGTGGGTAATTTTGGTAGTGTAAATTAAAGAGTGCTTATAAACTGAGTTTTTAAAGTATGACGTAAAAAGTGTACTATACGAAATGAGTTTTAAAATATTTAGGTTCATTAGTAAAATTTTATGATTCTGTTTCGCTTTTAAACAAAATCCGTTATGTGACGCGTTTTTTCTGTTTTGTATATTTTTCTGGGTATATTTGCAAGTTGAGTAAAAATACTGCAGCGGAGATGCGTTGACGGTGATTGCCTCTCAGCTTTTTTGGGGGACAGCGCTACTTGCTGATAGGTAGGATTATTGAGCGTCTTCTGCTTACTAACTAGCGTCTCTATGAGACTTGGCATTTCTCGTCTGATCAACGACCTGCAGCAGCGGCGCTGGTTGGCGGGATTTGTTATTTTTTTTTATTTTAAAGTTAAGTCGGCATTTTATTCTTCTTTCGAGGTGGTAGCTAATGTGCTTTTACTGAAGGTAAACTCGAGTGCAAAGTTTTTTCTTCTCTTTTTGTAACCGTTTCTAAGTGCAATATAATTTTTATTTGTTCTCTTGTTCCTCTTTTGTCTTCTATTATATGTATAGGATGTGTGTGTTCCTACCCGTCAATTAAACAGTCGAGGGACACTGCATTCAATAACATAATTTTGATGAAAAGTTTTAATTCTTGTTTCTCATTTCAAGTGAGACTGAATAAGAACTTTTCCTCCTGGACCACAGCTATCAATTCAGACACATGACAAGCTTCTGAAAATATTGGGTGTTCTCACGAATATCACTCACCGATTTTAATGCATTCTTAATTTTATCCAGAATTATTCGTTTCTGAGAAGTACATGCATTTCATAATAAGAAATTGCACAAGGTCGAGATTTTTTAATTTAGGATGTGTTAACTTGGCTAAAAAGCAAGAGGATAGCTTTTCGTTCATGAATTGTAGATATTACCTTGTTCAATTACGAATAATGCAACAGCTCACAACAACACCACACACCTTTTCCTCCTCACGCTATTCTGAGCCACAGGGGTTCTCAGTGATGCCAGCAATTTTTTAAACTTGAACAAAACCTGTTTGAATATTGTCAATACAAGTTACAAAACTACTTATGAAGTGTAAGATATACATTATGTAAGAGCATACAGAAGACTTAAGGTTACTGCAGTCATTATGTAGTCAGGTAACTACTCGGCTTTGAGTTAAAAATAGTCTATTCTCACGTACTCCTGGTTATTTTGGCTAGAGAGCGGTCAGTTCGGCTATTGCCAAGGTCGTTCTTATTTTATCGCGTGCAGTTATTTCAGATCTTTCTGTCAGTGTCAGCGTTCATAATTTTTCTCGTAGATGTTAGAGCTATGAAGTTTATTTTAGCTTCAAAACAATTGTTGATTTTCTGGGATTTTGTACGGACTTGTTTTGTTCGCTTATACAGTCCCTTTTACGTCGTAGTGGGAGGAGGAGCATATGTATGCTGCCAGTGGCAACCCGTGTAGGGGTTCAAAACAGCGCCTTAACGTCCCTGCAAGTACGCGTCGACACGGTTAGGCTTGGAATTCTATGCAATAAAAAGCTAGACCTTGTTAGCAGCAGGACTAAGAAGACTCCTCTTGTAGATATAATGCTTAATTACTATAGCGACTAGCCTCCGTTCTGTGATGCATCTATGACAATTATTACAGATGAGGCTAATTGAGTTTAAAATTTGCATTTCAGTCACTCTTATTTTAAACTTAGTGTTAATTTATTATATTGTAATAAAATACATTAAAATAATTTTACAATCAGTTTTAACGAATTACGTTCAAATAGTTACTTAAATACTGGTAGTAATCTCCGTAGACTTTCTCCACGTGTAATGCAATTACTCAGAATTTTTATTTTAGTTTTGTACTAATTTAATTTATTAGCTTTATATTCGTTGATTACACGTACTCCTTTTTTATATTGCCTATCTGTTTTTTTGTAAAGTGTTTCACACAGTAGATAATGGGTTGAAGAAGCCTCTAGGGCCCTTTGGCTGAGTTAGCTGTACTCATTTGTGAAATTTCGGCATTCAATTGAGATTGCATTTCCTCTGTCTTGTTCTCTCTGACAAAATTAGGATCTTTCTGTTTGAAATACCTAGTGTGTTTTCATACAGCATTTCGTATCTTCGATGTTACGTAGGTGTGATTATCCTAGTGTGGTGCCCCTGACACTCCCTGCATCCTTGTAGGGCTAAATCCTCGTCGAATTTTCTGTTTCCTTCGATTTCACGCAATCTTGCATTACATTTAGAGTATAGCTAGTACATTTTGAGTATAGCTAGTACATTTTGAGTATAACTAGTACATTTTGAGTATAACTTGTACATTTTGAGTACAACGAGTACATTTTGAGTACAACGAGTACATTTTGAATATAACTAGTACATTTTGAGTATAACTAGTACATTTTGAGTATAACTAGTACATTTTGAGTATAACTAGTGCATTTTGAGTATAACTAGTGCATTTTGAGTATAACTAGTGCATTTTGAGTATAACTAGTGCATTTTGAGTATAACTAGTGCATTTTGAGTATAACTAGTGCATTTTGAGTATAACTAGTGCATTTTGAGTATAACTAGTGCATTTTGAGTACAACAAGTGCATTTTGAGGATAGCTGGTGGCAATCCCTCCAACTTATTTAAGTCGTTCATTCCTGTTGCGTCTGAATTCACTCGTTGAAGGATAAATTCTTCAGTAGGTTAGTGAGATGATTCTCAAGTTAACATTAGTGTGAGATTACAAATGTGAGACCAAATACGCTTGTAATTGTTATAGAAGTTAATGCTTTTTCTTCTTTTATGAGCAAGTTTTTGTGATGAAACTAACATTTTTGCATGAAAATTTGCTAATTGTTTCCCATGTATATCATCGAAGCCGATTGTTTTTTACCGGGAAATTTTTCAACTAACCAAGCATTCTTGAATTTTTGAAGTTTTCTTTCCTTTTGTTACACTAAAAAATTGTATTAAACTAATGAAACTTACATGAAATTTTATCGTAAACAACCATTTTGAATTATTCACGTTTTAATACTGTTATTATAATTTTGCTTTTAATTTTGTTATTTTTGTCCTTACATCGAAGTGATCACAAACTAATTATTTTGTGTTGACTAATTTTGAGATGTTTTGTAGTAGTGACACTTTTACCATTGTAGGAATGTTGTATTTTTTGTGAAATTTGTTATTTTGTGCTTGTCGCTTATTTTTATAACTTACCATTTTAATATTTTGAATTTGATGCACTGACAGCAAATTGCTACTGAATATTTCTCGAGTTTTCAGTGTGTAACTTCGTCAAGATTTGTAAAATATATAAATTTCTTTGCTTTTCCATCGCAATTTCTTTGGCTTTTTTTCTTCAAGATTCAGTGTAGTTTTTAGCGTTGTTTTTGTTTACTAGGTACTTTTTACATTCCTTGGTGAGTTTTTCATTAAATCTAAGTTGTAAGTTGTATTTTTATAATATATGCTTTCAGTTATTGACTCTTCCTACATGCTTTCCATCGAGTTTTTCATTGATTTGCTCTGCTATTGGCTTGTTTTTTATTTGCCCGTTTAAAAGCAATTTCAAACTTCATATGTAATTTTTGTAAAAATACTGTATTTTCGCTTGATGCAAAGTGGTTTTTTGATAGCATTTTAGTTTCCTTGGTAGTTCTGTAGCTTTGTAGTGGCTCCAGTTCCTTCCCTTGTCAACTAGATGCTCTCATCTTAGAGAAAGATCAAGTTTTCTTCTCTCAACATCAAATATTTGTGTGGCTTTGTGGTGCGTCTCGTTTCACTCCTTCATATCTGTTGCGAACTTCTTCGCGCTCAATCCACCATCTCTTTTTCTGTGTCTCATCATCCCGTGTGTGTCATCATCCCGTGTGTCTCATCATTCCGAGCGTTTCATCATCCCGTGTGTCTCCACTTCGTTTTCCTTGCCCCTCTGCAATGGGGACTGATCGCTCCTCACAATTACGTCATCTTTGTTCGTCGTGTGCAAGCAGTTGAATGAAGCGCCTTTTCTTGACTGGCTTCTAATGTGTTGTTATTTGTTTCGTGTGCTGTCCGTCGTAAGTTTTTTAAGAACTCATTCTATTTCGAAATGGAATCTGTTTTACGCGTTGTTATTCCGTTTCAAACAGGTTTTGGTTTTTTACTTTCTATCACATGTTTTACGTTTTTTGTTCATTCTAGTATTTCATTTAGTTTTGCTATTGCGTTTGTTTCTTTCCAATCAGCTTTTCGGTCGACCTTATAAAATGTTCAATGTTTTTGACATTTCATTTAGATTTCATTCCTATTTGTTTCTCTTTCTGCCCTATTTCACACATATTTATCTTGTAGCCTTTTTGAAGCCAGTTGTTCACCTTCCCATTCAAGCCCTAGTGTTGGTGTACGCTTTTTTCGATGTCGAAATGTGCTATTCTCTGACCGTATTGCATCAATTTTATCATATTAGGTTTGATTCTTATTTCACACATACATCTTCTTCCTTTACATCCGTTCAGTGAGCATTTGTTCCTCTTCCACTCTTGTTTGACGTGTACGTTTTCTTCGTACACATGCTTCGTGAACATTTGTTGCTCTTCTACGCTTGTTTCACGCATACATCTGTTTCTTCGGCAGTTACTCTCCCTCACTTGTCTTACGCATACATCTCCCTCGTTTGCATACATTGTGAGCATTTGTTTCTCTTCCACTATTGTCCTTATACATTCCTCCTCCCCACCTACTCTCCGTACATTTATTCTTCTTTCACTGGTGTTTATTCTCCCCCATTATCCGTACGGTCGAGCAGCAGAACGACAAGCTGCGCAGCCCTGCCCTCGTGCGCAAGCTTGTGAGTATGACCGCGACTCTGCCTCAATGTTGTACTAACCGCTACACGACGCTGCTCCATCACACAGTTCAGCCACTAAGTTCCTTCATAACTCTCTTGAGTTACTATCAAAATCAAATTCTTACACGACGCTGCTCCGTCACACAGTTCTCTATTAAGTTTGTTTTTTATTCTCGTTAGTCAGTATCAGAATTACACTAAATAGCACACTACCCTGTGCATAGCCTTCTTGGTAAATGTGCTCTTCTCAAATTGACATAAATATTAATTTTTCACTCCTGTTAGTTTCTTGTGTGAGTTTCTTGATTATGTTCTGGCCTTTTCTGGCTTAACCCGATCTTGACCTACACGACCAAAGTAACATATTGAAATATTTTGGATTATTTAACTAACTACAGAATTACTTGCATTAGAAATATTTGGTGAATTTCATCAGCTATTCTGTTTAATTTCTGTGTTTAATTGTTTAATAACAATGCTCTATTTAACTCCATTATTCTTCTATTGCTCTTGTTTGCATGTGAACACTTCGTTTTCAACTGAGTTTACCTCCTCAATCCTGCCCTTGTAAGCCTGTACATTAGTCTAGTACTACGTACCAAGTGTTCTATCGTACTTCTAATCCCGAGCAGGCGTGTATATGTTACAATAGTTTCATTTTATTGTAACTGTGAGCATTTGGTTATTGCCGCCATCTGTGTGCGCTGCCTGCTTTCATTTGTGGAGAATCCTGCCTTATGCGATAGCTATGAGATTTAATCGCTTCAATTCCTCTTCATTGCCGTCGGCCTCTTCATCGTTACGACGATCGTCTGTTGCTTGCGCATTTCAGGGAAGTGTGGTGCTAACCTTACCTACATTAATTTTATCTGTGTTCCTTTAGTTTTTCTTTATTATCGATACGATATACTGTAATTTTGTTCCCTTATTGTAATTTTGCTCACTATCTCATCGTGTGCATGATTAATTTCTAGTTGGCGTAACATTTGAATTTTAATTGAGATCCATATTTTCCAGAACCCCCTTTTATTCATAAATTTTTTCTTCAGAACTTTTTGCGTAATTGCAATGACGAGGTGTGTTCGGTAATTCCGGATAAATAAAATAGCTGAATGTTGGGAACCAGTTGGGAAACTACTGCTACTAATTTTTATTTATTTTTTACGAGAAAATCTGTCTACCTTATTTGTAAGATGCTACCCATATTGCCTGCACCTAATCAGAGGCAGATACGAACACGGTTCTGTGTGCCGCCAAATATTTAACAGCAGCGGTGATCTGAATGCATAGAGATCACAACAAAGTAGGTGTTCATGATTCCTTCCTTCACTTCCCTCACGGAGGACTGGCCTGATGAACATTTAGAGTCTTCGGTACTGGTTATTTTTGCTATCATCAATGTATTCCTCAAAATGCTGGCCCTGATGACACCCAGCGCCTTCCTTGTGGCGGTTGTGATAGTTGAAGCCCTGTGTGTGAGACCGAATAAATTGTGTGTTGTAGTGTGACTAGCGCTGCTTTACAAGCTCTTTCCGTTACCTGTTATTAGTTTTTTGGGGGGTTTGTGTTTGACTTTTGTTTCTATCCCCATATGGCCATCAAGCCAGTTTGCTACTTAGATTTTTTCTAGTTACTTTTTATATATACTCATGCAATAGATATAGAGTAATTAAGCTTGTCCCTTTTATTCATAGCAGTAACTTTCCGAAATGAAGCCCTTTCTTTGACACAGACTCACCCAGAATAGAAGATTTGAACTCGAAAATCAAGTAAAAGTTTAAAATGTATACCTCTATCTGAACGATTACAGTTGAAATTGTACTTCATTACCCATTTTAACCCTTTCGATCCGACTTTCGCTTTCTGTTGGAACATATATGTCCCAACAGGATCGTTCTTTAGTGTGATTCTTTAGTTTAGCTACGCTAGAATAGTATCGTAAATCGATCGACCCGTTCATAATTTGCCCGCTAGTCAATGCCTAGTCATTCCTGTATTTTATGTGTATCTCTTTTTTCGTGAGAGTATTTCATGTTTTGCCGGATCACGACAGCTAGAATAAGCTGAGCAACGCGCATTCTTTTCTTATAGCACACCTGTTTTGCCCAGCTACTGCTCATTTTAGCCTTGATTTCATGAAGAACTTTAGATAGAACGCAAGCTACAGCGACTTGCCTTCACACTGCTGCGCCACATCATGGATGTTACTCAAAATGCATTAGTTATCTCAGTGTAGCTATGTATCTCATACATATGTATAACTTTGTGATCTTCTCCTTAGCGAGTTTGTAGGAAATGGATAATTAATAAAACTATATGCATTACTTTTTTTAATATGTAATAAATATTTTAAATAGTACAGAAACGTTAGAAAACTTGAGTATATCATCACGATAATCGTCTCAAATACGATGAAGAGTGTTCAGTTTCACATGAATAGTTCGTTCTCATTATGTCAACTGATTGAATTATGTGTTTTGTAGAACGTTAATCATTAAAAAGTATGGACTTACCGTATGTGTTTCGTTCAGACTCAAAAATATCAATTACTTGGCGTACTTATTCGTAAATCTGAGGGGGAATCTCATGCTGGAAGTATGTTAAATTTCATGTGTATTGACTCGATTGTAGGAATATTGTTGGTATCATGTAATTATTAACTACAGTTATCGCTTTGATAATGTGTTCATATTCACTTGAATAGAAATTGATATATTTACGAAACCCTGCAACTTGTGATAAATAAAACAGGTGACGCATTCAACTTTGTTGAGGTAACGGGCAGCGTGCCAGTGCTTGAAACTGATAACAAATCAAATGCATTACTGAAACAAATAAAACTGAAAGCAAGAAATAGGCAAACAGGTGAACACCTAAGTGATATATGTTGACTAAACTTTGAACATAAAGTTTGTGGTAAGTTTTTTGATCCGGAGTTTTATAAAGAATTGAGATGAAGCAAATTGATTTATTAGAATAATTGTATCCTCTTTATGGAAATCGTTCACGTGTTAAACTGATTGGGCTTATTTCTGCATAAGGGTTCTGTGTCATTAGTCTATTATGAAATGCAATGTGCCGAGTCTTCCCAGGCATTATTGAGTAAGCTCATGGAAACAACCTGAAGAAATTTTGTATCACAATTTGTGTTTTCAAAATGAAAAGTATGTCAAAGTATAGTGTGTAGTCCAAGTGCAGTATTTGTAATCTTAATGTTAGGTTCGTATTAAGTTTACTGATAAGATGCTCTGCAAGAGATTACCAAGTTTTCCTTGAGGACTTGGAATTTCTGAGCTACTTCAGGGAAGGAGTGAGGAAGAGTGTACTTCCATGCAGTATTTTGTCCCCGTGAACCCATCTCTCTTGCCTAGCAAAACTACTTTCATCATCAGTACTATGAACTACCCACAACCGATTCAGCAGCGCTGGTTGCCAAAATATGTTTCGAATTTAATGGGTTGAGAAAATTTCATTTTTACGTTTCCCTCTTATGTCATGTGATTTGTCCTGGTAACTTTGTTCCCTATTGCTTTTTGCGCGTTAACTTTTCAAATATCTGTCCCATGCTGCCTATTGTTGAGCCAGCAACGTTTTAATAGGTCGCTGTTATGGGTTGAGTTGTATGGTTTCTATTTCATTTATTTCATTTCCAGGACACCCACCGTAGCTCCCGAGACACTTAGTTGCCATTATTATATCATGTACTATAAAAAACTTGTGATATTTAGTGAATTATGAAGGAGTGCTAAAAATCGCACTAAATATTTCGAGCACTTAAACCGTAAAGAATTGAATGCGCTGTCCTAGTGTGTGTTAGTGTAGGGACCCTCTCTCTTGACAGCCTGCAACTTGTGGACACTCGAGACCGCCCACTTGGAGGTCGCGCAGTCCTCTGTATTGGGTCAAGGGTAGACCACTAATTCAGTTTGACAGATTTAAGAATAATGAAGTTAAATTTACTTCTATGTGTACTGTATTATCGTAATTGACCACATTAAGAGACAAATGTTCTAAGTATGCGATTTTGTTTTGCTTTTTACAAAAATGGACTAGATTATTAATAAATAAGTATTCATCATCATTCATGGCTGAAATAACTATGTACATAATTCAGTTTATTTGAGTTGAAATTTTTACTGCGGTTGGTATTATGAAGAGGGGAAACAGCGGAAATAAGACTATTGTTTTATGATCCTCGTGTAATCATTGGTTCCTGGATTAGATGTGAAGGTGCACTTTATATAAATAATACCTAGAAACATTTACTGTTTGAGTTCAAGTAAATGTAGAGTTTATGTCTATTACGTTGCTCTTATATGAAATATGGGTTCTTGACTCCGGTGTTTATTCCAGGTTAATTTAGTTTTGAATGATCTGCACGGTTCGATATGTATTTTAAAATTTTATAGCATTTTGTGGTAAACAAACTTTAGATATACACATAAAATTCAGGATGTAGGATTAGCCTTATATACTCAAACATTCATTTGCTTTTGAGATAAAAAATAAAAGTTATTCATTGTTGTGCGGAAATGCCAAACTCATTACAAACTAATTGACGTAGTACCCCAGAATGTAAAGCTGAATATCTTCAGACTTTAACGGACATTCCTTGAGCTCGTAAACACCATAACGTAATGTTCTCTTTTGGTCGACCCTTTGTTTACGGACTCCTATTGTTTGGCACTCGTGCTCGTGAAAATTGGCAGCAAGCATCAGATATGATTTTTATAATACCACCAGTGCACGAGGGTAGAAAAATACGTGCCACTGCTGTTGATATTAACTTCAGATTATCTTGCATTGCTCTGAACTGCATTCTTCCTTGAAAACAACCTGAAATATGTTTATTGTGGGGTATAAAAGTAAAAAATCTACCTTTCTCGTGTTCTACACATTTTCTTCGTGAAACTGTTGTCAATTAAATACAAACAAACTTGAGCCGACAAAGCTCATCATCAAAATCAGAGCTTCTTCTAAAGATCACACGATCTGTACACCCTCTAATGTGCCGCTTGCTGATGCTGCACTCATCACAGGCACATCAGCTGCATATGCACCTATAGAAGCTTTATTTAAGCTTCCCAGTTTTGGCTCGGGCTCGGCTGGCTCGGTCATCCATCCTTATCACTGCAGGTCTCCCTTAGATCTATAAGTGTGCCTCTTACTTGCTTATTCGGTCATGTGTTTTAACCTCGGTTACCCCGTAGCTATAGAAGCTTACCGTCATCCTATGTTTCCAAAACATGGACGTCTCGTGAATCTGTTAGACGATGAATGATTGTAAGACGTTGTGTGTCTGTTAGCATGGATCCCACGAAAACCAAAACGTACTATTGTAAATTTCCTCCCCCTAGTCCTGCCATTTTCTTCATTGATGCACTTGTGCATAATTCCTTAGTTTACAATCATTTCAAGCTCTAATACTTTGCAGGTCTATTAGCGTATATTGTTCTAATTTTATTGGAAACTGTGTTGCCTACTTATGATGCAGAGCTCTGACGTACACCTGCTCAGTACTGCCTCTTCCTTCCATCTTCCTTGTCTGGCAAATCGTCGGTATCTCTTGGGAGCTCTCAGTTCAGTAGTGATAATCAATAGGTCTACCCTAAATTGGTCAGTGAGAAGTACTCGTTTCCTTGTTGTTCTTTAGTATAGTAGAATATCCCACCATTTCAATTGCGGCCAAACATTTTGTGGTAAGAAAAAACGCCTACTTCATATTTCCCGTGTTCATATTATATGTATAATTAATATAATGTGTATAAATGTATAATGTGTGTGTATGTGTATTATATGCACATTCTCCCTAATTATGGACCTCATCTGTAGCAAAACTCAGAAAGCATTTTTCATTTTAAATAAGTAATGAGTAGCTTGCTGTATTTGAGGCAGAATTTCTTCAGAGGGTTATTTTGAGCATCACTCACTTAGAATAAAATACGGCAACAGAAATGAGCTGTTTGGTCCATTTTTGGGGGGATTACCCAAGTCCCACACCGTCTAAAGTTGAGGCGTCAACCACGCACTGTCACATAATGAGAGGTTAATAATAATAGTGTTTGACTGGCTGGGATACTGTGAACAAAACGTTCTGACGACTCAATGATTTCATCATATATCACCATTGTGTCATCAAAGAAAGCATGCCCTGGGACTGTTCACTGGTAAACAAAAAATTGTCCTGATTAGATGTTATGTCGGAAACGAAGATCTAATTTCATTCTTTAGCCGACGAAAATGAGAAATGGTCAAAAACAATAAATATTCTGTGTTCCTGTAAACATTGAAACAGTTTTACTCTCTCAGTACTCGCGAAGTACTATTATTAATAACCTTGTATGAAAATTAGATTTTATAGTTTCAAATTTTTTGTGGGATAAAAAATGTTTGCATCTGGGCGAGTTCATATGGATATACTAGCGCTGGATAAGCTGCATTTGTGTATGTTACACGAGCATGAAGTGCTATTTGATAGGTCTGGCAACCAGGCGCCAGATGATTTGCTGTGTCGCAAGTACTGAGGTAAAGGAAGCGATTTAAGACTTGCTTTTCATGGCGTCCTAAAGAAGTAATTCTTATTTGACATGCAGTCAGTGTGTGAATTGTGTGTGTATCTTCAGACAAAGTGTAAGCTGCAGCTCAGCCTAACTTTATGCAATTCATGTGTGTTTTTGATAAATTTTATATTGCTTATAGAAGATACCTTTATGTAGAGGTTTTTTAAACAACTTGGTGCTCTACTGAAACGTTACAGATGAGTTTTCCGCACTGGAAGTTTTTCTGTGGTGGATGTACATTACATTGCTGTAGTGAATTATATTGTATAGAATGTGCAATAATTTGTTACAACGAACACCTATAGTGTCTTGTTTCAAGATTGCCTGCTAATGCGTTAAGGTGTTGCGAAGTATGGAATGGATAATTTATTTAGGTCTTTACCTCCGTCATAAAAATCATTAAAAGCGTCTATAACGAAGTATTGTAATCTGCGTGCATGTTTTAAAATCTTCACACTTCATTGCAACTTCTTATGGAATCGCTTATGGAAAATCTAATAAAAAAAACATTATGGAACATGTGAGAGAAATATATTATGGATCATCATTTTTATGACGGAGGTAAAGACCTAAATAAATTATCATCAGCTTGGTCGACTGGTGAGCGAATCCGCTTGCGAGCGGGAAGACCCGGGTTCGAATCCCCCTGCCGCCATGGTTGACGCGGCTAGAATTACGGCATGGGACTTGGGTAACTGAATAATTATCAAGGTAATTATCCGACCCAAGAATGGGCCAGAAGGTTCGTTCCTATAGCCTCATTCTATTCTATTCTATTCTATCTATGGAGATTCAGCAGTGTAGGTTGCAGGGATCTGGTACGAGTTTCATGTTCATTTTTAGGAATGCTTTACTTTTCATTCTTCCCTCATTGAGAAAGAAAGAAAAACTCAATGTCTTGCAAATGGGGCAATGTTGATTAATTATTAAATTTTATGTTATCTGAATAAGAACAGATATTCATGAATTTAATTCTTAAAGCTGTGCAGGGCTTGAACTTGTGTAAGAAAACGTTTCCATGTCGCTATTGTTGCATTATATGCCGTGTGAGAGGAATTCACCGAGTTATGTGAGTGGGAATACAGCGTCAATTATATAAGACCTTATTCTGAGATTTTTTAATGGCTTTTTGACAACAGCGCTGCCTGTTCATGTCAGAACATTTTCCGAACAAACATCTGTTCAGTGCGAGAAATTTATCAGCTAATATACGGTATTGCATTGCCAAAATTTTCAATCGCTACAAAATAGTATTTATTCGTGCTGATGGATTTCATGATCCGAGGAAAATAAATGTAGTATAAAATGGTACTCTCCCACGAAAAAGCATTTAGAGGTGTTTATTGCGACACTTTGGCGTGTGCGTGTTTCAATGTAAGTGCATGTGTCTCTGCCACCTTCCTCGCCCACCTGGCCAAATTTGCTACTCTCACTTATGTTTACATCTTCATTTTTAGCGAGGCTTTCTGGCTATTTTGAGAGGACCTCTCATTGGCCCGTTTCCGGGGGCAACGATCATTGGCTCGTTCAGAAATGTGCCGCCAAACTGAGCCTATATATAAGGCTGCTGCTGTGCCCTTGTCACAGTCTCTGAAGTGCCGTCCGCCCTTTTGCAGGTACCTCTTCTCGGTCCGAGTTACCTCTCACAATCTGGATTACATTGTTTTGGATTACCTGTTCCAACAGACGATATTTCGGTTGCATCAAATCTTCATAAACTGTGCATCAAATGTACTAATTATACACTAGCTTCTACTCTTTGTTATGAGTTATATTTTGTAATTTCACTAACTTCCATTGTTTGATGCAGAAAGTCGTCTTTCATCGGTTAATCCTTCCATTTATTTTTCTCTATGTTGATAACGTTTGTTACTTTTCACTGTTCAACATTGGATGCTAGTTTTCAGACAAATTGCTGAGTTCGCTTATTATTATTGAATACAGTATGCGCTAGTTCTCCAGTTCTTTATTTCTAACATTCACCTACTTTGTAAATACCGTAACCAAATGTGGACTCAGTCAGTGACGGTAATGTTGACATCTCCACAATTTTATAAGAAAATTATTCATGTAGCTGTGAGACTCCTGTCTAATTTCCCTCGTAACTAACCAGTCACCAGACTTCTTCACTCTTATTTTACATACATATTTATTTTACATATATCGTAAAAGAAGACAAAAATCATCGAGAGTTATAGAAAAACTTAGGTGCAATGTCGCCTTCCCAATTGATGGGTTCTTAAAAACTTCCTCCTCTTATGTCAACCAGTCTTGTTTTTTACCAACAACCTGACAGAAAAGTTCTCTCGTAGCTCCTCTGCATGTCGTGCCACGCGCTGCCACGTCTCTGGAGACCACACAAGCTCTCGCAGCATATGCTTCTCCTCTGTTGAAGTGCTTCATTTCTTTCGTATACAATTGGAATAATCTAATAATCACATTTGTGAGGAATAAATACCGGTTTATTTTTTTCCTAAGGCGTCTCTTAATTCAATTCGACAATCACATTAATTCTTCAACAGCAAAAAGAATAATCATTTTTTCGAGCAGCAATGTCTTGACATTCCGTACAATCAATTCCAACTTATTTTTATGACAGCGAACATTTTTTACATAACGTTCATTTTAAGCGATCTGTTGACAAAACTAATTGTCCTACCCTAATGGACCCTCCTAACTGATTGTTCTCTTCATACCTGCCAAAAGTTGTCCTTTTGCTTAACAAGACTAATCATCCTCGGACTTGTTTACAATTTAACTAATTATCTTCGTTATTTTCTCCCCCTGTCCAGCTGAATCGTACAGACACGTACGCAAAACCGCAGAAGCCGAGGTCTCCCTCCCCTGGACCACCACCGCCTCCTCCCCCCGTGGTGAAGGCTCCCAGTCCGCCTGCTGTGAACGAGTTGGATTGCATGCTAGGTTCCCTGACCACACACATGACTGAACAGGGCGTCAACACCACCAACAAAGGCTCCTGTTGCGCCTGTGACAAGCCCATCGTTGGTCAAGTGCGTACTCGTGTCGTCACAAATCATATTTATGCATACCCAATATTACTGGAGTATTCAATTCGGAATGATAGTTTCCTCGACTGGTTAGTTGATGTTTTTGTCATTTTGGCTTATTGTTATGATGGTTTTGATCCAATGCATCGATATGCCGGTTATGAGCAAGCCATCGATCAGGTAAGTAGATGTCAAGAAATACTGGTACTGGTTTCCAGTAGGCTCACACTGTCATAAAATGCTTCAGCTGCAGTGACTCAGACAACGCTAACTCGAACAAATGAACGTAAATAGACACTATTCAATGACAAGTTTGCTCTTGAGCAAAGAGTTAATGAGTATTCCGGTCTTCTAGTTCTAATAACTCATAGTTTTAACATTTGAGCCTTATGAATTCGTTTTAATTCTATTTGTATATTCAAGAAACGTATTGACGTAGTAATTTGTATTAATTTTGTCAATCTTTGGCTCATCATTTTTATGTTCATGGGTTTGCAGTAAAGCACCTTTGCCTCCAGTTAAGCTTGAAGACGTCCGTAGGCTGTAATGTCTGCTGTGAAGACTATTTTACACTCCATCGAAAAAACGTTCAAAAATTGAAAGAGAACTGCATGGAACGTTTATGCCTAGGAGCTTCTTCACATTAATGTAGGGTTGATCTGGACATTGACGGGGACTCGTTTTTGAGCACATTGAACTTTGTATCAATTTTGTAAGGTGAAAGTTACCAACATGCAGACACTGACTAAAAGGTATGAAATAACTTAGTATAAATGTTCGATTTATGATCCGTCATTCATTTCCTAAGCTTCTACCTAAAATAAATTTTATTTAGCGAGGGCATAAATTCTATGTAACCTTCCGAAAATTTTTATTTCAGTGACAAATTTTGAAATGTCTGCACGAAGTTACTTGTATAGTCCCCAGAAGTTGTATGCCGTGACAAGTCTTAGTGCAGAAGTTGTGTTGTGGTTGTCAGGTGATCACTGCACTTGGCAAGACGTGGCACCCCGAGCACTTCAAGTGTGGTCACTGCAAGCAGGAACTTGGCGCCAAGAACTTCTTCGAGAGAGACGGCAAACCTTACTGCGAGTCCTGCTACCACGACCTCTTCTCCCCCCGCTGCGCCTACTGTGACGGCTCCATCCTTGATGTGAGACGTCCTGGCCTCTCATTAGTCCTCATTTTCAATCAACATATTTTATCTGTCGGTTATGAACTGGAATTTCATGTTTATTGCTCGTATAGTTTTTCAGTGTCATTGATAATTGTCTTCTGCCTGGCGTTGGTTGCATAGAAGCGTATCTGAACGTTAATTTGGTGCATATCTTACCGATAGCTCTCACTTGCGTTTTCTTTAGTATTTACGATGTCAGTGAACTCTACTACGGTTACGTTGCATAATGTTAGCATATCTTAAACTCTAATTTATATTTAATCGTAATCGAGTTATTTTACAGAGACTGTTCCAGCATTAATAAACTTTTAACACTCGTGTCCTGCTCTTTGCCATCAAATCACCGAACTAAACTTTTTTAAATACCTGCTTGACAACGGTGCACTTCCTCACTGTGCGCTTAGCGATTGCTTTTCCTTGCACATCTTACTATTTAATGAACTTTTCTAGCTTGTTTCATGCTATGCTCTTGTGTTTGCATGCATCTCAGAAATGCGTGACAGCGCTGGACAAGAACTGGCACCCAGACCACTTCTTCTGCGCACAATGCGGCAACACTTTCGGCGAGGAAGGCTTCCACGAGAAAGACGGCAAGGCGTACTGCCGGGACGACTACTACAACATGTTTGCCCCCAAGTGTGGGGGCTGCAACTCCCCCATCATGGAGAACTACATCTCGGCCCTCAACGCCCAGTGGCACCCAGAGTGCTTCGTCTGCAGAGTGAGTACTTCGACCTTGCTTTAAGAATTTCATGCCTGAATTATCTTGTGCTGGAATATAAAATTTCTATATTAAGAATGAGATATTAAGAGGTCAAATACAATGAAAAGTGTAATGCGACACAGGATGTCTTGCACGCCCTGACACTCACATCTATGCAACTTACCAAGCTTTATCTTGAAAAAGCAACTATCAATAACCTAAAAATAGTTTTGAAGTTGATGTAGACCATATGTATACATCCATCCTGAAGGAGTTAAAGCTAATCTCGTATTGAAATATTAACCACTGCTTCACACACACTGATGGCTGATGCATCTTGTGGTTGAAGCTGACTTTCTTCACTGTATTCAATGTATATTTTCTTGAACGAAGAATACATGTCTCAGCTTCAACTTACGTTGACGCTATCAAAGCATCTTTAGTGATTAACCCTTTTGTGTTCAAACGCATGGTTTTTTAACCGGCTTTAATAATAATTTGTTCTCATTTTAATGAATATGAAGTCGAGGAACTAGACGCTGGTTCTACATGTTTCTTTTAGGGAACAGTGCAGATTTTGAATGCTGAAATAACTTCAAACGAAGTTTAAATGTGATATGTTAGTGCATGCACATTAATGTTAGTTTCGTTTTATGTTTAGTGGAAGGCATAGAACGTTCCATTATTCGTGTTGTTTGACACACTAAACGTCTCAGTGCTGCTATTTTCATTAATGCATTTGCATAACAAAGCGTTAACTTCTACATAAATGTGGAGTAAATTTTCAATGTTTACGAAGACCAGGTAAGTGTATTTTCGTGTTGATTTTTTGTATTTTCATCGTCAAATCGACTTCTACTTCTTCAAGAAACGTTTTATCTTCAAGACAACCTCATCTCCTACAAGTAAGTCGGAAATGAGCTCTTAAATTTTGTCGCTGTTGAGTGGTCTTGTCGTCAGCATTCTATTGTATCTCCTATGGTATAAAACTGCCCAACTGATCATCATCTCGTCTTCTGAGCTCCAAGTTTCTCGTTATTCTAATTCATGATTTCATTTTCCAAATATTTTCCATTGCAGTTCATCGCTTATTGTACTTATCAATGTTTTTACCATGCTCGATCTTATCTCTTATTCACCCAAAGCTCGTAGAAAAATCTTGTTGAGAACTTTGTTCACTCGCCGAAGTAATTCTTTACTTCACCTGGAAAAATAGATTTTACCTTGGCAGTGTGTGTGTGGTGTTACAGCCAGCAGTGTAGAATGAACTCAGTACTCAGCAGTCCATGCTACCGAAGCTGCATTAAATCTCTGCGAATATGTGTTGTACTGCCTTAAATAATCTTACATTTATGTGAAAGTGTAGTTGTGGTTTTTGTTACGAACAAATTACTTCAGCATCGCCACTCTCGGAATTCCGATTGTTATCTGTGACATTGTTTTATTTGCTTGTGTTGTAATTTTCCTTGCGCAATGACGTGTGCATTAGAAATCCACTACTTTCGTAGCGTTTATAACACATGTTTTTATGAACAATTAACCACTGTCTGTTTTACACAAAAAAAACTAATATTGTTTAAAAGGACTATGCGATAGTGTGCGTCGAAATATTAAATCTCAAGTGCTGCAGTTTCCAAGAAAGTGCTTTTGAGTTGCATTTCTTTGAATTGCTTTTCATGAGACTTACTAAGACATGCTGAATGCGTGCTGTCTCACGCAGGACTGTAAGAAGCCCGTGACAGGGAAGTCTTATTACGCCATGGAGAACAAGCCCGTCTGTGCTGCCTGCGTAGGCGTCTCTGACGACGAAGAGGACGGAGAAGAAGAAGATTAAGCCGTGAAAATGCCAACATAATTTGTTCTTCGTTTCCCCAGTGGCGGCTCGAGATGATTTGAAATCAAAGCAGTATAAAATTCAGTCAAAATTATGATATAAATTAGTAAAATCACAGTTGAATCCCAATTTAGCGGATAAGACTTGGAACGGCTGTAGTACTTCCTGTGGACCGTCTGTTTCATTTTAGGCGACACGGGTTTGTGGGTCCTTGTTGATCTAGAATGGACTAAAGTACTAAACAATCGAATGCAGAATCCCAGAACTAATTACAGTTTTCATTAACTACCCTATTTTTTGTGCATTGGGTAGAGTGGGTACATTGCATCCTCCAGCACGAACTCGCCCTGTCTCCTGTCTGTCATCTTGACGTGTGTCACTCGTTCAGTTTCTCAGTATATTCACGTAAAAGTTTACTCAATGCAAACAGTAGATCAGTATAGATTTGAAGATTAACTAGAGACTTTAATTCAGCATGGACGAAAACATCTAGTGACGCTAGACACGCACTCAAACTATCCATATTTTCGGGCACCATTCACAACTATTTTCCTTTTCGCCGTGTGTTCCAACATCACGTACAATATCAGAATTAGATTTTGGTTCATGTAATTTATCAGATTGTAGAGTAAGAGTTGGGATGACAGAAAAATAGACTGTGAAGCATCCCGGCTTCAGTGAATAGAATAAATTGGATCTGCGCTGCGACCGCTGTTTGGGTCTTGTCTACTCACCGCTATTTCGGTCGACCTCCCAGACGCCCCAATGCACTGCAACTTGACTGCACCTGCTTTACTGTATCTTTATTATCATTATTGCTGTGGCTATTGCACCACTTGGGAAAGTGGGTCGGTGGTGGCGGAATTGCCCCAGAACAATGACTTCGCATAATCGAGGAATGCATCTCCAACACCTGCTCCATTGCGTCTTAAATTCCATCTTCAGGAGTAACAAATCAATTGAAGAAGTGGGCCAGTGGTGTGGTTTAATGATACAATATTGTCTCTCCTTGTCTTCTCTGTGTGCGTGGATTAAAGGTGAAGCCTAGATAATTGTTTATTCTCCACTTATTAGCTTATTTTTCTGCTGCCTCGTAGAAACATTCAATTGGCATATAGTTTTGGCACTTCAAATCTACCCTACGTTTAGGATTTCTAACAAGTAAACTAATTGGCAGAACAGATTTTACTGCAAAGTTTAATTCTTTCATTTTCTTACTACATCTTTTAATGTGGGCGTTAGGCGGGAGAAGCGTCGGGAAGTGGTGGGTGGTTGTGTGGCAGTCGTGCCAGCTTTCTGCCCTCGTATGGCTCCACCTGTGCTTCTCTCTGACCCAT
>VCRD01002488.1:39533-67105 GCA_006783055.1 Trinorchestia longiramus | reverse complement strand
ATAACAGGCATATCAACAGCACACACAGTCATGCTGCCTGCAAAACAGGCATAACAATAATACACACAGTCATGCTGCCTACATAACAGGCATAACAACAGCACACACAGCCATGCTGTCTGCATAACAGGCATAACAATAATACACACAGTCATGCTGCCTGCAAAACAGGCATAACAATAATACACACAGTCATGCCGCCTGCATAACAGGCATAACAATAATACACACAGTCATGCCGCCTGCATAACAGGCATAACAACAGCACACGCAGTCATGCTGTCTGAAAAACTATGCGGATTTTTCGTCTGTGTTTTTGTGCAGCAGTTAAAGGCCCAGTAATTAACGAACGTTGAAACTTATGTCACTTCCAGTGCATCCATTTAAGATCATAGCTGATCAACTAATTATTTTTTATGATGATTGATTTTGCGCCTGCTGTTGTTAAGCACGTAGAATTGATAAATTCAAGTCATATTTCTATTAATTTTGTTGAAATAGAATGGAAAATTTGTCAATAAATTGGCCTCAATAATAAATGTGTTGAGTGAATTGTTGATGTGGCATGAAGCAATGACTAACTCTTATTGTCATTACTGTACGCTGTGGGAAATAAAAGCGAAGAGATACGACCATTCAGCATAAAATTTGGAAGTAATGTACACACAGACGAGTTTTTTTCTTTCACTCGCATGCACCCAAAATTCTGTTTGATGAGCTGTAGCCCTCTAAATGAAGTTCGAGAAATTGTCTTCTCATGTTGATTTTTTGACCATGGGAAATCTGGCCATTACAAATAAGGATCACACAAATGAACGCAATCTTGACAAAAAATTTGCACTTCATATCCTGAAACTTGCGTTGCCACAAGTTTGTCTGTGTAGGTGACAGAGAACGTGAATATCTTTTCTTAGGGTCTTAAATTAAAAACTATTTCAGATGACTTTGTCGTGGCATTGAAGTAAACTTCGTTAAATAGGTATCTCAACAGAATTCCGTAAATCATACATCAAAGGATATAAGCCACGACTGACATCACGAATGCGTCAGGACGTGACGTGAGGTCATGTATAGAGTGCGGCAACATAACTTTTTTTTAAGTTAACTTCTTTTGAGAAAAGGAAATTATGTTGCTGCATCCTGAAAAACCCACAGCGGCCCACGCTCAGAATCTACGTCACACATTTTGCTTCTAAGTTCAGTGGTGCCGTCAAACTTCCATTGGACATCAGCCATTTGGAAGTACAGCGGCGTCATTTGCAGTGAATCTCTCTCATACGATGTGGCAGAACAGTCGTTCTGCCTTTAATGGGCCTTCTATCTACAGTACACCTGTTAATGTCAGTATACCTCAGCAGACTTCTCATTTCCAGTATGACTTCAGTAGATTTTTCACATTCAGTATAACTTCAGTTGACCTTTTATATTCTGCATACCTTCAGTAGACATTTGGCATTCAGTATACACTCAGTACACCTCTTGTCTTCAGTACACCTACACTAGTCCTCTTACCTTCAGTATACCTTCAGTCTACCATTTTGTTTGCTTTGTACACTTTCACTCAAAATATTCATGGACAAATAGAAAAATGTTTGAACGCTCGCGGTGTATTTCTTCGTGAAGCTTCAAATGTTTCCGATGTTTTTGTGAATTTTTTAACGACCAGATTCATTTCCATTTGCCAGTCATGCGAATTATTTGTGTTGTTATTTATATTTAAAAAAAACTTAGCAAAATTTTTTCGAGGCTATTTTTTACAGGACAAAGATCGTCATTTACAAATGCCATGTCGTGTTTTATTTTACTACATTTAATATTAATGCCAAAAGTTATCATTTTTAAATCAAAAAAACTGTCTCCTCGTAATATAACTATTCATAAAACTGTTCCCAGATTTATTTGGTGAGATGGCCGCATCAAAGGAGGGCTGAAATCCAAAGTATTTCAATGTACAAAATACTTTGTAGGTATGCCGAATTGTCATTTAGATTATAATTAATGCATCTGTGACTGTGTTAATTATAGATCATTTAACAATATTAAATGTTACTTAAAAGTTCATGGACCACAGTGATCGATGAAAGAAAGGAACGTCCTTTTATGTGTGCAGGAATTAAATGATCATCACTCATGTGCACAGCATGGTTTGAAATTAATGGCATTATTCTGAAATTAATATTTATATATGTTATAAATACGGATGAAATTAATTCATGTTTGTTTGCAAGGCATCATTCCATTCTTATTCAGGTTTCACAATCGTTAATAATTTTCGATTTTTGATAGGGAAAATTTTCAGGCTATGGAGCAATAGATTGTGAATTTGATTTTTAAGATGAAATTATCCTCGAATACATGGCATGAATATTGTAAAATTAATATTTTATCTTTGAACAGGTTCGTTATCAACGTTTTATTGCTAATGATTCAAATAGCAGCTGTATATATACATCATCGTGTAATGATTGTCATTGAATAGATCATCAGATTTGAGTGAATTATTTATTGTATTTACATACAAATCTTGTCTTCGTGTACGAGTATAAGTTAAATTAGCCTGCTTACATTTTCGTAACAGAGCGCTGTCATTTTCTTCCAATGAAACGGCGTTCAATCACGAGTGAAAACAACCATAGAGCTCAAAAATATCTCGATTCCAAACCTTTCAATCCTCATAATCTTCATTCCTTCTGAGCGGAAGGACAACTTTGATCCCAATCGCCGCGGTCGCCAAACTGATCATCAAAAGGTTGATGCATGGTCGGATTACAAACGGCAATCTTTTCCGCAGCTTTGGATGCGTGTCTTCAGAATTGCTTTATGGGGCACATTCTTCTTTAGACATTTAAGGCAATCACCCCTCACTTTTCTTTGCAATATCAGGCACTGGAATCACCACTGCACTTTGTCAACAGGCTTCTCTCGCTCAGCCGCCCATTGGTTTTGCACGAAATTTTGCGCTTCTGCCTCCTAAAATATGATCTGACCTTCAAGAAATCAAATAGGCAAACGTTTATTCAGAATATTTGTTCGATGAATATTGTTTCTCGGAAATATCTGATCTTCGAGGGAAAATTTAAATTCGGAATAAAATCGAAACTTTTTTTCTGTTCTTCGGAGACCGCACCATTTATTCCTAAATATTTCCAGTAACTAATGCGGCCCAGAGAGTCATATGCAGAGCCAATTTTACACACATGGATTATAAAAATATAATATATAATTTTAATTATTTAACTTACATCACTAGGAAAGATGTTATATTAAAGCTAATATATTAGAATAAGTATTACTACTCAAGCTAAAGGGCAATTAATTCGTAAGATTTCACAATCAAATTTTTCTTCTAATTGACATTCAGTCTGTCTTACTAGCAAATTTGAGGGCAAAAAAATATGTTGGAATAAATTTCAGGCGCAGGTCTTCATAGTTTATTTGAAGCGTGAAGGTATTTAGGAATTTATTGAGGTAGATCTAGCGAGTTGCTGTTCATGATGGTAATGAGACCATGACACCAACACCACACTACCATGTCAACTCGTCTCATTGCAGTGTGTCGTGTACATTCACAAGAATTAAAGCAATTGCGTGAAATTTAGAGTAATTAATCTTATAACCGCTGTTCAAATTGTTATTGAAAGGTTTTAAGTTATTATAAAGTTATTCATTGTTATATTGAAAGTTGTTCAAATCTATACGAAATTTTTCGAGTTTAAAATAAAGTTTCTTCATGCTATTATAATTTTATTCAAGTTTTTCTAGAAAAATTGATTAGACGAAGGTAATCGTTAGGGAGCTGAATGTCAAACTCTACATCAGTTTGTGAACATAATCTACTTGGCACTACAGTAAGTGTTAGATAGATGCTTGCAATAGATGCTTGCAATAGGTACTCGTAACAGGTACTTACAATAGGTTACTATAAGAAAAATTTTGCCGCGTGAAAATATGTACAAGTTATTCATTACTCTTACGATGTTTCATGTTAATCCATTAATATCTTGCTGATTCATGTAAGTCCATCGCTATCTCAAATCGAGTAGTTGCTCGTGTTGTTTCCTATTCAACACACCCTCGAACACAAACCTACCTCTGTAACTCACATTGCCTCGAGCACTTGGCCTCATGCAGATTGCCTCATGCATATCGTCTCCAAAATTAATCAAGTTAGATATCGACTCATAGCATACATAGAATTTAGAAGTTGAACATCGTGTGAAATTAGCGAAATACTAAACCTCTCGCGCAAGGTTTTGAAACGAGTCGATCGTAGCCCGCCATCATTTCAAACACATTTAAACCGTTTTCTTCAGCTAGCGAAAATGTCATATCAGTGCCCATAAACTGACAGCCACGGCCAAATAATTTCTTCGAAGAAATGAACAAACGCTGCACCATCGCTCTGGCAGGAGAGCGACATACTGACCTCCCGACGCTCCAGGATAACATTTACAAACTTCGCTCATCACGAGCGGTGGTAACCAAATAGTACAATTATGATTATTTTATACTTGTGTAGAACGACTCAGATTGTCTTTGAGTTTCAGTATAAATTGATTTTTCATAGTAAACTACGAAGACGGAGGAATTTTCAAATTGTGTTTGGATTTGATTTTGTTAAAATTTAAACATGACAAACGATAATGCTAAGGTACGATCGATATATTAACTTTAGAGATTCACAAAACGAAAGTTATTGGCATGTTGTGTTTACTGACAGAATATCTATTAATCTCCCTCAATTGGATTGAAGCTGGAAACAAATTTTTCAACACAAATATCTAGTGTAAAATGCAAAGGATTTATTTTACTCCTTGTACACATTCCTACATTTTTTTTCACCGACTCGAGTTTTCAGGAAATCCTGGCACAAACTTAACATTTACGTGTGGACAACAACAATACACTGAGGTATTCAAATATTTCGTTCTAATTTTGCTTCAAAGAGAAACAATGTTCCCCTTTGCTCCGTTCCTCCACTTCTGCTGCTTCGTGCTGAGAACCATGACACAAGAATAATATATTCAGCACGAAGCAATAATATTATGCCAATCCATTCCGACAAGCTTTTATAGCAAGTCAATAGAGATTTACGTTAATTAATGAGTAATAATTGCTTTGATTGCTAATTACATTAACATTTACATGAAATGATTACGCTAATTTTTGTAAACCTGCGGAATTAAAGTTATAGGAACGTAAATCGTTATAAATGGTGTACTGGGTTTTGTATCCTGCAGCACCTACAGCTCTTACCTATATTTTAAAGTTTTAACATACACATGTATTGTGTTTTGTTTTTAGAGCGAGTAAAAAGTCTCTGAGGTAACTCTAAAATAATTCCAATGTTTTTCAAGTAATAACATCTGTTTTGGGAAATAAAATTAAATAGCAGCAAATGTTCTCCTTTTCATTGATTTTGACAAGCATAAGGATGCGTATCTTACAGTACAGACGCTTCAACACCCCTCGTAAGTCCAAAGACGGAGTTACGTGGGCGGGAGCGACTGAGGGCTCGAGGTAGGGTAGAGTGCCACAGCTAAATGAAGACGGAAGCTCAGGCAAAAAACTTCTGGGCTGCAAATTCTTAGAGAACGAGCTCCTGCCCGTGGTATTACGGGCAACTTTTCTTGGTTGCAGAAGAGGGTTGGGAGAGGTCTGGCTTGCTACAACAATTGTGTGCTGATAAAGAGTCCTCAGAAACGTTTCGAGTCTTCAAACTATTTCGTTACTAACTTTTCTTGACAATGATGTATGTTTCTCAGATATTAAGAAAAGTCCCTTATATGACTTAGATTGGGACAATTTCAAGCTCGTTGAAAGCAAGACTTGATGATTCGTTAAATCAAGTGTTTTTAATTTGTCAAGTCGTTCGTAAGATATCTAGAATACACTCGGGTTGAAATGTGTGAGGATTGCTGTAAACTATTTTGTGTTTTCATGTGCTTCTTTAGATAACATTTCCCATATTCTCATGCCTTCAAAAAGAGTATATTCTATTTATCATTCCAAGAAAATAATTATACAAAAAGCGTTGAGGATAAGTCATCATTCGAACGACCGGCGTTGATATGTTGATAGCAAATATTTAGAAATCTAGAACTGGAATAATAGGTACATCATGGGATCTAGAATTGGAATTTGAGTTTCATCGTGGAATCTAGAACTGGAATCTAAGTTATACCATCATGAAATCTTGAACTAAAGTATGAAATATACCAGTATTGAATCTTGAACTTTAATAATGAAATATACCATCATGGAATCTTGAACTGGAATCTGAGGTACAACATCATGGAACCTAAAACGTTAATTTGACGTATAGCATCATGGAATCTAGAGCTGGGACTAGAAGTATAACATCATGGAATCTAGAACTAGAATTTGAGATATAACATCATGCAACCTTGGACTGGAATCTAAAGTTAAACATTTTCATGAAATTTTGTAGCGAAATTTAAGATAAGGAAATTTATGTCATTATTTATTTTGAATAATTTTTGTCTTTAAATTTGATTGGAATTGCTTTGAGCGCTTGAACTTCTTCTAACATTTGAAAGAAATAATATATAAAAATAAAAATAATGCAGAAATATTAGCAGGAATTGAAATCTGTGTTGAACAAAAACTAGTTTTGGGGAAAATTTCAGAATGAATTCACGTACAATTACAATGAGAATGTCACTTCACAAAATATAAAACAATAATCTAATAAAAAAAAACACTGTGGTGTATCAGAGCACGATCGTGAAACTGAAATGTAAGGATAGCTGGGAAATGATATAATTGTTGAACAGCAATATCACTGAGCGACTATTTGTTGTCTTGATGACACTGTAATTATTATGTTTCATCACAACATATTCTATCTTCACATTTAGAAATAGTTACCATCCTTAGACAGGGAATTTAAAGTTGAAATCCCTAAACTTTACGCATTTTCAAAAAAGAAGCGGCGTTCACTAGAATATTTCTGAGGGACCAATCAGAAGAGAGAAGCACTACATCTCCCCCACGACTCCCCCACAACTCCCCCACGACTCCCCCACGACTCCCCCGGGGATGACTCCTGCAAATGACCCGAAAAGAAGCAAGTGAGCATCTTAACTTGACTCCCCAGTACGTTTTCCCTGGATTTCTATTAAATCCTAGATGAAAAATATCGATTAATATTTTACATGAAGTTATTTAGTGCTTCGAGTTTGATGTTCAGAGATCAATGTGCCTTCAATTTTTCTGTGTTAGGGCGTGCTCTATTTTTACATCCACTTGTGCGCTGTATCTACATCTCCACGTAGTCTATGTTCAAACATGGATCATAACAGAAGAATTTCCGTTTTGTCAACTGCATTGTTGCTAAAAAATAAATGAGGTTCTAGTGAAACGCTTTAATACTCATTTGTGAGCCCACATAAACATTTATCCCGTAAAGTTTGGAAAAGTTCGCAAAGTTTTCCCAGTTTAAATCTTTGACGTAGGGGAACAGTTCACAAATTCCAGCCCAGTCATGAGAAAACATTCGTTTTCGAGCTCACTAGCAGGGAAGTAAGCCTAATTATTTGAAAAATTTACGGCTGTACACATTTAAAAAGGATGAAATTTACAGAGTACTATTTGATAATTTCTTAACCTAGCAGTGCTAAATGTTTCTTACTCGAACTGAAAAGCGATATAAAAATTAAGCTATGAAGGACGACCCGTGCTTATGCTTGAAATCATCTTTTGAGGTCCGTACAACTAAAATTTACCCCATTTATGTGTTATTACACCCGTTGTAACTGCATGTTTCTATAATCATAAAATTAACCTGGCGGTAGATACACCATCGTTTCGACCATTAGTAACACGTGTATAATAGTATATACTGGAGAGATTTGTTTGGTGCCCTCACTACACACGCTTTAGATAACAGTTGGTGGGCTAAGTGACGGAGGCATGTATATACAGCTACCGCAAATGACTTAGGAAATATCACGTTTATGTTGGGTCTTAGCGCGTATTGTACTGTCAATACAATACTGTCATTTTCAAGCTGGAGTTTTATTTTCACAAAAAAACTTGGTAGGTCCTAAGTCATTTTGCGGTAGCTGTACAGTCTGCCCAATGAGCTCATCGCAACTCACGAAGCTTCTTTAAGAATTTTGAAAAGGACACATTTGAATTTACAGTGTCACTTCGGCATGGAAATATAAAAATATCTACAATTATTAGAATTCTTGAATTCAAAATAATTTTTCAACCTTTGAACGTTAGCACACTTGATACAATTAGTATGATGTTTAGTGGTTTTGAACAGAAAAGTCTAGAGTTTCAACTTAAAGACTTACTGTAGTATTGGATAACATCAGACAACAATTTCATGCATCATACGTGCTACCAAAATGTGCAAATTTTGAGGCATGGCTGCTATACGAATTCAAATTTAAACCAGCCTAATAACTTTTGTCCTTTAGAACACTACGTTGCAACTTTAAAAAAATGTGTTGTATTTTTTCTGATGTTCATTAATCCATTTTTTCCTGATTCCAAAAATGCAATGGCTGTTCTGTATCATCAAACTCTCCTGCTTCTCTTCTCTTAATCATTTCACTTTCTCTTATGGTCAAAACAAATGATGTTGCTATGATACCAGTTCAGAATTGTAGGTTTTAAGCTTATTTTCATTGAATTAATATCAGTGATATTTTATTAGAACTATCAGTGAAACAAACCTTACATATACATAGGACACTAACTACACACATCTACGCTGTGAAAATCTGTATATTTGATCTAATTGTTAATTCAAGCATTTCATTCACTTCATTGAACTAGAATACTGGTTAATGAATTGTTAGTAGTTTTTGTCGCTGGTTCCTGTTAGTAGTTCGTATAAGAGTCAACCCCAGCTCTATAGCTCAGTTCTGTTCATCAGGACTGAGTTATAGAGTCACAATCAATGCCTGTTGTTGCTTGTGAAAGATCACGGGCAGGAAGTCCGCATCGCTCTGCCATCCTCAGAATCTGTACCTTCTAGAAATGTGGTTATTGCTCCAGTCTTTACTACGCTTCCTGCCAACTCTCATCAGACACAAAAATTGGTACAACTGACTCATTTATGTGATATTTATTGGTATCCATTAAATAAAATAACATTAGACCCGCGTTAGCATAAACGATATTTTCTGGTAGACGGTTCCAGGTTCTGGCAATCTGAACTGGAAAAGAGCTTAGAGCCTAAAATGTCTAAAAGGTTCTTATTATAAGTTTATGGCCGTTATTTCTGACTCGTAGGTTATCGTCAATGTCAAAAAGCCCGTCAAGGAAAACATCTCTAAAACCATCGAGATATTTATATATCTTGATGAGTTGTCCTCGCAGTCCAATTTTTTCTACGAAGATGAGCGCGAACTGATAAAGAGTTAAAAAAAATCCGGAGTTCAAATATTCTCTTCATTGCCTACAGCTAAATTTTCTCCATTTTAATAATGCCTCTTTAAATGCCTCTGTATAGAGTAGGAGGATGTTGCATTGCATATCTAGAGATAGAAGTAGTAGCTGTAGAAGTAATAGTAGTAGTATTAGTAGTAGTAGTAGTAGTAGTAGTAGTAGTAGTAGAAGAAGTAGTAGTAGTAGAACAGAAAAAGTAGAAATAGTAGTAATAAAAGGCGTCGTAGTACAAAGCTATTGTGCATAGCAGAGTAATTGTTATATAGTAGAAATAGTATATTATTCTGTTAAACTAACCTGAGCCAATGAATGTATTCTTCTCGTAGATGTGTCCTGGAATCCTAGCTTTACTTGTTCCGTGATTGGGACTCCATATCACAGAACTTAGTGCTAGAGGTGCATTTACCTCGAAATCTTTCATTTGTACTTTTGTTCGGCACTTCGCCAGGGCTGGTCATTTTTCAAGCTGAGGCTGTTCATTAGTTGGGAGCCTTTAACGGGACTGTACAGTAACTTTTCCAGGGCTTAAGTCTTCTTTTGTTAGATCTTTTCTTGGTTCATGGGATAAAAATATCATTCAAATGCCATCAAAGCCTCGAGCGACTATAAAAATACGTCCTGTGATTGAATGCAAGTAAAATAAAAGGAAACTGAAGCAAACGAAAAGAAAACATGATGAAAGTCGTTCACTGAAAGCTTTTACGTTACTCCACAGAAAACCAACAATTTTATAGTTTCTACTAAAAGATTTTTTAGGGATGTATCAAGATCAGAGCATTTGTATGGTGACGCTTATCTTCCAACGTAGACTGCAGTCTTAGAATCCAGAGACTAGAACCTCTACCTTTTCTAAATGTGAAGTCCTGTCAGACTGAGGGAAATCTTCGCATATTTTAATACCTTGTAGCGTTGTATACTCAATTGTAGCGTTTTGTACTCCATGAGACACCAATCACAGTTAATTACACAAATGAATTCTTCCTTAATTTAGGGAAACATCCGTTAAATTCTTTGCACCAAGAAAATGATTTTAATCAAGTTTATAGAATTAACAAGTTATGGAAATCCAGAGACTTAAGCATTTGTACATTATGTATAGATTCCTGAATGGCTTCTTGGTTTTCCTACGAAATAGAAAATTAGTCTAACAAATTTTTCTCTGCAAATGCGTTTCTCGGTTTTTTCGCGCAAAAAAAGGTCGTTTTTCATGCCTGCCATGTTCATGAAATAGGAGTGGTCACAAAATGACTACACGATCCATCTAATGTAAGCAGCTTCGTTCGTGATAAGCTTCAAAGCCAGTCTTTTTGGTCAGACGGTCGTAAATCTTCAAAAAATTTGAAATCAGTTTTAGATCCAGGTAAAGAGGATTTCTGTTTGGCTTAAACAAAGACTCAGTTTCACTTGCTCTAGTGACGTGCTTAGAGAGAATCTGGATCACCGCGAGCATAGTCAGGTGGCCTCTATTTTGCATAATATTCATATGACCCGTTGATTGATTTTATAGTAGTCATTAAAGAAAAATATGCAGCGTACTCGGATTCATTCTTCTGCATTCATAATCCCAAATTTCAAGCTGTCGGTTAGGGATACATGATTATGTCCTCTCTCTGTTGAATACATGTGTGTAGTATGTTTCTCCATGATTTTTGAAGTTGAAAAGGAATATTTACATAGAATTCACTCATAGAATTATAGGTAAGAGCGAGAAAAACTGTGAAGTGTCTGCGTACCATTTGGGTGCGTGGAATGAGTCCAATGAGAACATCTTAAGATATTTTTGGCTCGGAACACTTTTTTGAACATCATTTCAAAAAGCCTTGAAGGTGAGATGTATCCCGATATTTCTCTTCTAAATTCTTTAGATTAAAACTAGATTTGAAAGCATTGTATCTAAATCACATTTACGGTTCACTACTCATTATGAAATTTCTACGATTATCCAAATTATTCAAATGAGAATTTTCTTAAAAATAAGTAAGTGATATCAGAAGATTAGCATTCCAAGTTGCTGCGCGTTACTATGAGCATTTCTTAGCCTCTCATTTATGTTATCGCATCGCTCGCAGAACTGTTTGCCCGCCAATCTACTAGGCAAATTAGCTCCAGCGGAAGGTGCCCGGGCTGCGCTGTTACATAAACATCCTGCCAAATGGAAGCCAAGCAGCCGTCTGCCCGTCAATAACGAGTGTCACTTTAGTGCTCAAATTGAATAAATTTTCATCCCACTGTGGATAAACGCAGAATATACGGAGGCTGCGCCGATGTGCATTACAGTTCCTAATTATGATGATATTCGTCACAGGTAATTATTTGAAGACGATAAATGCTCATAAATGGAGCATTTTTAAGAAATTTCAAAACGTTTCGAAGTCCGGCTTCATCATTAGTTTGTAAAATTACCTTGAGTCATCATTTGAAGTGATACAACTGAAAAAACTAGTGAAAATGAAAAGGACAAACCAATCATCGGTAGAAAAAATTACAAGTTGTGCTATAAAGTATCGGGTACGGTTGTAATAAATATCGTAAAAAAAGAAGTCTTATGGTCACTGCTATACTAAGCGGAATTTGAACTTTCATAAATGCTATCTGACACATGACAAATTCATCAAATTCATACGTGTTACAAAAAGTGTTCGATGAGCGAGTATTGAGTTGGTATAAAAGGTCATGGTGCTGTGCTGTTTTGACGTACGCCTGTACCATCCAACCAACTTACGTACATGAGCGTCATGTTTACAAACCACCGAAAATTGAGTCTTCCCTGAACCGTGCATGACAGTATTCATTCCGTATCATAAACTTCTCCACGTTGTTTTCTCCATACGTTAAACCCGGTCATTGGTGAGAATAAAATATGGCCATAGGAACAAACAGCTTAGTCCATTCTTGGGTGGCTACCCAAGTTCCATGCAGTCTAACGTAAAGGCATCAATGACGAACATTCATCTCAATTACACACAGATTTCTCAGTCACGTTCACTCACCTCAACCACGCACAGGCTTTTCAGTCATGCATACGCAACGCAATCAAACACAGGCCCCCAAGATTTAAGAGATATATGGAATTAGTAATTTTTCGAATTGGGGGCTTTCTCAGCGAATATTTGTCTAGACGATTTCTGAATGTGTTCACAGTGCCAGAAAAAATTATTATTCCTGGTAGCTGGTTCCAGGCTCTTGCATTTTCGACTGGAAAGAAGCTAGAGTCTGGGATGTCTTGAAGGTTCTTATGACACTGGTATACAAAAAAGTTCTCTGGCATGAAATTTAAGAACAGTTTTAGACTAATTTGAGAGTGCTGAATTCAAATTTAATTTTATATTTTCTCTATCATATCATGTTCTCTATCACATCTCTACTCACCTTCTTCTAGTGATGAAGAAGACACTAACGATATTTTTCAGCTATGTGATGAAGATTGTGACAAACCAGTTCTGTTTACTCAGTCTGCTCTGAATGATTTGGTTAGAAATCTTTATCCACCAAAAAACTCGACTGAACTCTTGGCTTTAAGACTACAAGAGAATCGAATGTTGAAACCCGGCACAAGTGTCTCATTTTATCGTAACAGGGAAGCAGAACTGCGTACGTACTTCCATTCAGATGGCCAGCTTCTCTATTGTACTCATGTAGCAGGGCTACTTCTCTTTATAGGACTTCCAGCATATGATTCAAGGGATTGGAGGCTTTTTAGTGATAGTTCCAAAAGAAGTTTGATATGTGTTCTGTTACACAATGGAAATAAATATGGCTCTGTACCAATACATAGATCATTCTGTAAAACTTAAAGAAGAATATAACAACATGAAAATTGTTCTAGAGAGGTTGCAATATCATGTTTATAGGTGGTTAATTTGTGTCGATTTGAAAATGGTTAACTTTCTTTTGGGTCAACAAGGAGGGTACACAAAATACTCCTGTTTTCTGTGTTATTGGGACAGTAGAGCTACAGCAGAGCATTGGGTGAGGAATGAATGGCCTCAGCGACAGAGTTTGGCATCTGGCGATAAGAATGTCATCAATAATTCTCTAGTGGATAGGAAGAACATTGTCTTTCCTCCTTGCAAATAAAACTTGGATTGATGAAGCATTTGTCAAAGCTCTTGATCACAATGGAGAATGCTTCAGCTATATATGTCTAACTTTTCCTGGTCTTAGTGAAGAGAAGAAAAAGGCTGGAATATTTAATGGACCTCAAATAAGAACACTTATGAGAGATCCAAATTTTTTCACATCAATGAATGAGACAGAAGAAAGAACTTGGAATGCATTTTGTAATGTGGTGCAGAATTTTCTAGGGCATAAGAAAGCAGACATGTATGATGAGATTGTGGAAGAGCTACTGATGAACCTGCGAGATCTTGGATGTAGAATTAGTACCAAGATTCACTATTTACACAGCCATTTGGATAATTTTCCGGAGAACCTTGGGGATGTAAGAGAGGAACAAAGGGAGCGTGTTCATCAGGACATTAAAACAATGGAAGAACGGTATCAAGGTCAGTGGGACTCACATATGATGGCCGATTATTGCTGGAGCTTGATAAGAGACAACCCAGAAGTTATACATCAGAGATCAGCCAAGAAAAGAAAGTTCAGATGACTGTGATTCGCCATTGATCTGTGCACCATATATAAATGTATTTTTATATTTTCTATTTTAATTTTGTCACTATATTTGATTTGCTGTACATGGACTTTGTAATCTTTGTAATTGATTGATTAAGAATATACAAAATGTAGTACTAAAAATCACGTGTTTTTACCATGAAACCTTCGATATACAAGCTGATGAGAAATTTTAATTAAAAATTGGAAAAATGATATATCTCGAAATCCTAACGTGACAAACAAAAACTGAGTTCATATTCGTAATCAGCAGCCCAAATTTAATTAAAATTTGGTTTAAAGCCTTTTGCTAGAAATATCGTGTTAACCAGTGTTATCAGTCTATCGCTGTTATTCCCGCTTCGAACTTCATTGTCTCTGTCAAAAAACCCTTCTAAAGTGATACCATTATCACCATTGATTATTTATAGATGTTGATGAGCTTTCCACGCAGTTTTTTTGTTCTAGGGATGAGTTCAAGCTGCTGAACACACCTCTCGTACCTGAGATTGTTAAGTTCAGGAATCATCTTCATTGCTTTATGCTAAACATTTTCCATTTTATTATGTAATATATCTTCTTAGAATAGGAAACCACAGTTACACTGCATATTCTTGTTGTAACCGCACTAACGCTTCATCTAGCGGTTATATTCTTATACTTATATTCAAAGTTTCTTGCAATGAAACGAAGGATCATGCTCGTATTTTATTTTTTGAGCTTTTTGCGCTAGTTTGTCATGTTTGATATTTTTAGTGATAATGATGCAAAGACTCCTTTGTTGGTATACTGCTCCAAGAGGTGTGTCTTTCATTGTATGTCGGTAATACCAGTGATTTGCACCAATGTGAATGACTGAATACTTATCAATATTGAAACTCAGTTGCCAGGTTTTGGTTCACTGGAGTAGACGATTGAGATCTGATTGATAGTTGAATAGTCTTTTCCGGTGAACGCTCTGTGGCAGAGTTTCGTGTAGTCTGCGACCTTGTTGATTTTACCTATGATTCCGACGTCAAAGTCGTTGATGTATGTGATGAAGGGGTGTATGCTTAAAACGCTCCCATGGGGAACTCCTGATGTCAAATGCGTCATAAATTTGCAAACATTGTAAACAGTCTCTTATTAGGCCATATAACAATAGACTATTCTTGAGTTGTCAAAGTTGTGTACTCTTATTACCACTTATTTCGCGGTTCACAGTTGGACTTTGTTATAGGAGGTCTAAACCTGTTGTGATTGTTTGAATGTTAACCTTATCGAGCTCCCTCCGTACAGTGCAATTTTCAATAACGTTGTTTATGCGGGTATTAAGTTTTCATCGTGCATTTTTACCATTTTGTCCACAATTTTTCCAACTGAAGGAAATCCCTGTCAGTTAAATTTACCTATTTAATAATTGTGTTTTACTGTATTTTGAATGCAATAACGTTCATGATCCGTAAAACAAACTTGCCAAAAATATTTCTTTGTGAGTCTGTTAAAACACATATTTTGGTGCTTATTTATGAGGCACAGACGGAAGAATAATTTTTGTAGTGAATCACGTTGTGAAAGGTTTAAATGTCAAATGGTCATCACATACGTCGAGTACCAGCTATACCTAGTCAACAATGTCATTAATAGAACTGTAGGACATCCACAAGGTGCTCCCATTATTTTGTAACCCCTCTGTGCGAGAGCTTGCGTTAATCCTCTTTGCATAGCGAGTAAACCCTTGCATCCAGGACGAGTTTCAAGGCTCAATCAGCTTACGACTTGAATTTCGAAATTAATTATTATGACCTTTGGGAAATATACTCTAGCGAAAGCTTGTCGAGATTAGTCAGTGGATAGAGAACTCAATTCGATGTGCTAGGAAATGTATGTATAAACAGTCTTGGAGCAGTTGTGCTACTAAAAACTGTGATTTCTAATACTAAGGCGGTGATTCGGTAATACGTTCTTTGTGAACCAAAATCTGATTAATTTCAGAGGCGAAAGTAAACTATAATTTCAATTTTTTATTTCTAATGATCATTAAAAGTTAGAAGTCGTAAAATTTAAACTTGTGTTTAAAGGTTAAAAGTCGTAAAATTTTAACCAGGTATTTCATCTTTGTTTGGCAAGCATAATTAGTATACGAGTATGCTTGTTGAAATGCCAATTCAGAGAGCAAATAGGGTTCCAGTTCTCGCGTTACTAGCTTCCTCCACCTTTGCACAACACTGTTAACTTTACGAACATGTCGACACGTACGAAGCTGTAATTCAGACTCAGGAGAAGTAAGCCCAAGCGATGGTCCCAGTTTAAATGCTTCTGCAACGTCAACCGCAATACTTCATCCGTAATTGTACTTCAACCGCAATACTTCGTCCGTAATTGTACTTCAACCGTAATACTTCAGTCGTAATACTTCAACCGCAATACTTCGTCCGTAACACTTCAACTACAATACTCAGACTCTAATTCAACCAATGCATCCCAACGACTTACTGAGATGACATTTGCATTACAAATAAAAAATAAAATATTTGTGATTACAAATTTCAAATACCATATTTCATCTAAGAGATGCATTCAATTTATAACACCTCCAATGTTTTTTTCTCATGGCTGGAAAGAGATATAGCGACATAGACATAAACTTAGAGCGGTGTTAAAACTAAGTATATAATAAAAATCATCGCTTAGACTTAAATTTCAATGGCAGCTTTGGCCAGCGCATTTATTAACGCCTTTAATTCCTTGTAAAACACACAGACAACAGGGTGGTATCCCAGAGTTTTCCCCTGTGTGCCAGGGTTTTCTATAATGATTCGTCAAAGGCCACCCTGAGTCATTCCATGCAAAAGAACCTGCCAATTGAGGGCATCACTGGGAGATTCAGCTTAGAGTGATTCATGTTAAAATACGCGTGCACTTATTGTGAATACGTGACGGAGATGGCAGCACTGTACGGTACACAGAGCTCTAGCGAGAGTGGCGAGAGTGAGGACTGTTTTTGGTACTCTAAATAGCTATATTTTCATTGCAAGAACGATGGGTAATCATCTTTTTTCTCCATTTGAGTGGTGTGATGTTCGTGGGTGCGATAGTTTATAGAAAACTGAACGTCCTGTGGCAACAAAACGAGACAATCTGCCTCGCACCAGCCGGTCTGACGACGTGATCGAGCGAGTGGAGAAAGTTGTTTTAGAGGATCACTAAATTTGCTTCTAAATGTGGTATTTCTGTGCTATATGTGCACACGATCCTGTATGAAGACCTGAAAATACAGAAAATGTCTTCCAGGTGGGGCCACAAATACTGACTGACGACCACAAGGCTGCGTGCGAAGCATGTTGCCAAGCAATGTTGCCGCATGATAGCAGCATGAATGGGACGTTCTGTCCATCGATTGTGACATCGGATGAGACATGGATGCCGCTTTTCAGTCCTGAAACGAATTGCCAGTCAGGTCAATGAAAGCACACACAGACGCCTTACGACATTTCAAGTATCATAAACAGTCCTAAGTCGTGCCCCTGTCGCAACAGTTCTGTGTGCTGTACAGTGCTGCCACCTCTTTCACTCATTCACAACGAGTGCACGCGTATTTTAAAACAAACTGCATTATCTTATCTGTTTTCAGTCCAGAGAAAAAACATCGGTGTTATACCTTGAATGCACTTTGTGAAGCTCTGTACATGTGGGTGATTTCTCATTATCGATGTTTTAAGTTGTCAGGGAACGGATATAAAATTACTGACAAACTGAAATACTCGTATGTTACAAGTAAATAATATATTGAATTTGTTATCAATACACAGGATAACAAATTTTAAGTAGAAAAATTATTCAGGAACATTATTTATTAACTAGGCACTCCTCAGTCCAGAGGCAGACCACCGTTGCAGTAAACAATATTATATGAACAGGTACCGTATGATATTGATGCCATGTGAGACGTAAAAACTTGCATGCTCAATTTTTGGCACAACATATAAGTTTTGCCCGTTTTGAAAATTTTCCCTCTATTTGGTCTGTCTCCTCTTTGTTACAGCGATTGTTCTCTCTTTCTATTTCAGTTCACTTCCCGCAACAATTTGCCGGACTTTCAGGGAACTTCTTTTGATCATCAAATAAACCACTCAAGTAGAAATCCTCCAAGCCCCACCAGAGTTTGCCCTAAAACTCATTCAAGCAAATGTAAACTTTTGGCCCCAACTAGACTATGTGGCCCCAAATGTATTAAAAGGGTAAGGGTGATGACTCTATAAACCCATGGCAGAAATATTCTTAATATTTTCCTCAGGTAACTTTTCCAGCGCCACTTTACATTTGACAGTTCCCCACACTCTTCGTGCCTGGTCCTTAGCAGCAATGTCGCAAATTCATTAAATTCTGGCTTTTGTATATCTGGATTTGCGCGCGTAGCCTGTCATGCATGCTCGTATCATCTTTGGCAGGGCAAGGAATTTGTTTCATTTCAATTGAATTTGTTAAGTTAGTTATTAGTCTTCATGCGAAATTTGGTGCGAATTCATTGATAAATGACGAGTAGAGAAAATTACCGTTGGATACCGTATGCAAGTGCAACTCAAAATTTATTGTCCAATGTACACTGAAGTGGAAAATCTACATAACTCTCTTAGATGCATTACAGATCATTTGCATGGTCTTTTAATAACTTTTTGTTGTCTGTAGTTAACTAAGAATAAGTTTCTTCATGAATCATACTACATGCAGAATTCGCTATCAGTAAATTTTTAGTGTTTTTAGTGTTTTTTATATATTGTAAAGAGTATATGAAATGCTGTTTTCTAATGTTCGGAAAATAATGTGTTTTAGCCGCCGTTCTGGTTAAAAAAGAATACTTCTTTACATTCTATCCCCAGCCTACTTCCTAATCTTTTTAAATACATCGGTCTATGTTTCTTTCACATTGCTATATTTGAATTTAATTTTAGTTACGCTTCTGAACGGTACTCACTAGCATTGAATTTCAAATGAAGGATCACTAAATTCACAAAGCTATATTCCCAGTAACATTTGAGCCCAAATATTTGGACTATAATTTTTTTTCAAAGGTGTCTTCAGAATAATAGTGAATGATATTGCGAGTTGGTACTGTTGGACCCCGTTTGTGTGGCACTTCATCAAATCTAACGCCTCTTTACAAACATAAATTAATTATTTCAATGCACAAAGAATATCATCCATGAGCAATGGCAGTGAATTCTAATTGACTTAGAAAGTCAATGAATTTTAATTTTGCTGGTATTTTATGCGGTATTTGATTTGATTCAATAAAAACACCTGGTATAACAATCCCTGTCCACTACCCCCTGTTGGGTGTGCAAAACATGAATCTCTTTCATAAAATTCTGGATTAAAATTTATCTCCGATGAAGAAAAATGTCGTTTGGTCACAGCCGAAGAATATTTTCATCTAATTTTTAGTTTATACTAGTAGCCGGAAAAATAATAAATTGCTGGTTCGTTTTTTACGAAATTGCTTGGAAATAAAAAAACGAATAATGGCAAGCTATAGTAAACTTTGAAACACTCCTTGGTTGTAGAGTCGTATTATGTCAATAAATTATTCACTATGGTGACTGCTTAAATAAGTCTGTATAGTGCCTTCAACTACCATGTTAGTCACAATTCAGTTATTATTTATATGAGTTCCAGAGATGTAATAGTACGACGTAGTTTGTCTTATTAATTGTCCCGGCCTATAAACTTGTACAAAATTCAGAAGAGGGTTCTGGAGTCACTATCGTAGTAAACCCATAAGAAGTAGGCATTGGTCATGCATTGAAATTTTATTTCTTACAAATTCTCACATGACACAAAGTGATGGTAGGGAATTATCTCGACACTGTAACTTGGAACGTGTATAATCGGGAACCACTTGGAGTTGTAGAGACCCACACACACATATATAATATATATATGATATTTTTTTTATTTCTTGATCTGATGGACATATCACAATCTGAATAAATTGAGTTCAATTATTTTAGGGTTTCATTCTTTTAATTCATTCACACATCACAATTGAATCAGAAAATGACTATAAACTATTAAGTTTTCATCAGTTTTATAAACAACCAACAAACAAACAAACAACTTTATTTCCAATCAAGTACACCGTACATAGACATTAGTACATTGGTTTTTCAAATTCTTAAGGTTAACATTCTAAGAGTAAGGGTGATGGTGAGCTTCATGCGACGATCCCGGGAGGTTTGATGGACGTGTCCATGGACGTGTTGAGTGCTTACCCAGTAAGCCTTACCGATATGTGCGAGCTCACGGCGCGAAGAAACAAGAAATAACTTGTGTTCATGGCCGGGTTTCGAACCCGCAGTCTTTCTGCGCGAGGCAGAGACCTGATACATGAGACAGGCCGTAGACCACTCGACCACGGTGGCTGAGTTTAGCAACCAATTAAACAACCAGGGTTTTCTGAGTTTAGCAATCAACTGAGTTTTCATCAGTTTAACGATCAATTGAATTTCGGTAAAATCTATGCACGTGGCAGCTGAGCGGCTAGAACTAATCTTTGAACGACACCGTCGCTGGCATTCGTACATCAAAACTTAATGTGTGACTCACAGTACTCATGGTAGGAGAGAGGATAAGTTTAGAGCACGTTGACAAACTGCTCTGGTACGTGGTAGTGTCACAACTACGCTGTGGTACATGATTGATAGGTGCTACTATGACTGCCACATGGTGCCATGATCACCAGGTGGTACATAACTGACTAGTAGTACCATGACTGCCACATGGTACCATGACCACCAGGTGGTACATAACTGACTAGTAGTACCATGACTGCCACATGGTACCATGACCACCAGGTGGTACATAACTGACAAGTAGTACCATGACTGCCACATGGTGCCATGACCACCAGGTGGTACATAACTGACTAGTAGTACCATGACTGCCACATGGTACCATGAACACAGGGTGATACTGTAACTACGAGATGGTACATAACTGCCAGGTGGTACTATGCCTTCTCTAACGCATTGAACGATGCTGTAACACAACAATGACGAGGGTTATTCCATTTTCGTATTTGCATCCAGCTGAGGAGAACTGAGGTATGTCCATCCCATGATGCACGAATACATACAATTTTACAATTAGTAATTAGGTTGTAGGAATTGTTCGGTCAGCATAAATGGGGCTCACGAACAGGAACTTGGAGGTTAACCTGGGAAGAGATATTGGTCTCCCAACAAGCGCTGTGGTATGAAGACTCTTAAATAAATGATAGGCTGAGGTAACAAGCAGGAAACCAGTTTATGAAACTTATTTGTTTTAATTAAAAACGACGCTTAAATCATTTGGCACGTTGGTACAGCGAGATGTTAAAATATTTAAAGTTTTATTATGAAAGATATGAAAGAGGGCACTTTTATGCCTCAATAAATATTGACGTTAATGACTGAATTTATGAATACTGAAGTTCATAACACATTGACAAAACACTGTTGTAAAAATGGTTCCTAAAATTATTTATAAGGAGGGAGTTGATATATGAAAAAAATAATTGATTCAGAGATGTAGATAGATCAAAGCCTGTGTTGATCTATTTCGACGCAAAAAAGGAAAAACATATCAGTGAATACAGTAAGCATAAAACGTAACTTATGCTCTATCCCTGTGGTTCCCACTCACTATCCTTTACTCGAAAGCTTGATGACCCCCATCAGTCAGCAGCTTGATTTGCATTTTATTTTCTGTGAAGGAAAGGAAAAAACATATGTGGCAAAAAATTACTCCTCATATTTGTTATTCATTGGAATTAACACGTTTGTTGCGATTGCCTGATTGGTGTAAAACTTCACTTTGTACGCATAGTCACTAGAAGGATCTGAAAAAATGACAGAACCTAACCTAAGTGACCCACCGGTGGGTCGCATCGCAACAAACGTGTTAATAGTATCTCAAACCACTTCAAATACGGCTACACGACGCCCCTGCCAAGACTTCGCGACTTCATAAATGCTGTCACTGAAGTCTTTGTAGAGCCAAGCACGTGGAGGAGACAGATGCTCATTCTAATCTAGGACCGTACCAATTAAATAATGAAAAACAATTTCATATACTTCTTCAATGAAAAATGCTTCTACAGTATACAGGGCGGGTTGAAAAAAGAATACACTCTTAAAATTACAATAAATGGTGTTCTGTTCAGCAGAGAAAATAAATACAACCACCATGGGAAAGCTGAGAAAGTAAAATTTTATTTACGTATGACATAACTATGAACATGCATACAGGGTATCCCAAAACAATTCCACTGTACAATAACACACAGTTTGTTGCTTGCTTGTTTACTTGCTCGGTTCACACGCTTTCAAGGATTTAGATAGGAGGAAATTCGGTAGGGTGTACATGTATTGCAAGTATTGTATTATGGATACCACAGGCACATCCTTCAATGTGAAAACGCCTTCGCAAAGTCTGCATCCACTGGCAAAGCAAACGAAAAAAATTCAGTAAACACACGTGAATCTTCATGTGTTGGCCTCCTAGTGTATACATAATCATGAATTTGTATATGAAGTTCCATGTGTTGAAATGAGGTGGGTAACAATGTATTCTCGACAGAAAATAAAACTTTGTCTTGCACTTTTGAATGAGACATGTCCCAGCCTTCTAGCATCTATATATTAATACGATTGTACCTATGTATCTATCTGTGTCACACCCTTCATCAATAAACTGCGGTATCTATGCTATACCTTGATCATAAACCTCTACTCTTAAAGACTACAGGAAATCCCACTATCCCACTACATAATGATGCCCAACTTGTTGCTTGCTTGCTTACTTACTTGCTTGATCCATCTCTCTGTCACGCTCTTAAGGATTTAGATAGGAGGAAATTCATCTACGAATAACAAGATGAGATAGCATGAAATTTCATCCCTAAATTACGATGGCAAATATAGTTTCAAGAACATATACTCAAACGTTAAAATACTGTATTAGAGCTTTTGATCCTGTCGTACAAAAGCTATTTCGCATATTTTTTCAGCTGAATTTCTTCGTAGCTGTTGAAACTTTGCGCGGAGTAGAGGCCAAATATTCGGAGTACAGGCCCCTGTTTAATAATACACAGTTTGTTTCTTGCTTGCTTGCTTGCTTGGTCCGTCTCTATGTCACGCTCTTGGGGATTTAGATAAGAGAAAATTCGGTAGGGTATACATGTATTGTAAGCATTGTATTGTGGATATCAAAGGCACAGTCTTCAGTGCGGAAACTCCTTCAGTATGGAAACTCGTTCACAAAGCCCGAGTCCACTGGCAAATAAAATCAAATAATTCAGTAAAAAACACGTGAATTTTCTCGTGTGGGTGTACTAGTTTGTTAATATGGGCCATATCTTATCTTATTTAAACTAGCAGAAACCCGTGTAGATTATACGATTTCAATAATTAACTCACTTCCAAGCATATAAGGTTAAGTATGAAGGAAATGTGGAAATGCCCTTGCCCTCTTTACAAGGGCATTCTTGTAAAGAGGACAAGCGAACTTTTCCATTGTGACAACAATTTAGTAGCTCTTCTTGAAATCTAAAAGCAGAACAGAAGCGCCATATGGCATTCATGAGACCTATATTAAATTGTTCGTTAATCATTTGAATTGTGTTCCGCCTTCGTTCTTGGTTTCGTGCTCTTATATTTGAATTATGCTCAATTATCTCTTCTTAGCTCATATTCGCTCTTCTTTCCTGGTTACGATTCCTTAAATCGTTCAAGTAAACATCTCTTTCCTCTTGAGTCATGTGAGCTCTTCTTTCAGCTGCTCTATTCCTAGCTTCCACCAATTCATGCTCTCTATCCGTGGCATTCATATTTTATCTTCTTCGTACCATAAAGTTCCTGTTCATATCTCGAATAGATTGCCTTTCTTCCGTTCTTAGTCTATCTCGAAATCTTCTTTGTCTCTCTCTCTGGCTGATTCTCTCCTCCGCTCCATTGTGAAGGGCGAACGCAGTGTGAGTAGCTTAATAAATAATGGAATCATAATATTTATTGGTACTTTTCACAATCTCGTTTACTGATTAGTTACTAATTATTTTTCTTGATCTCTGGCCACAAAGTCAAATAATTATTGTTCTTCTTGATCTCCAGCCACAAGGGCAAATACGACCCCTTATGTATAGGATCTTCGTTGACACGATACCGCCAGTCATGGGGCCTTCATAATAATGAGGAGTGTTACACACGAACTTAGTTTTAAGCGTAATAATAATATAAATAATATATAGATTATTATGCACGTACTTTGAGTGTTGAAATCATGATGGTACCTTAATTTAGAATTACCAGTTAGCAGTTATTCCACTGTATAATAATACACAGTTTGTTGCTTGCTTGCTTGGTCTGCCTTTCTCTCGCGCTCTTAAGAAATTAGATAGGAGAAACTTCAGTAGGGTATACATGTATTGTAAGCATTATATTGTGGATACCAAAGGCACATCCTTCATTGAGGAAACTCCTTCGCAAGGCCTGCGTCCACTAGCAAATCAAACGAAAAATTTCAGTAGAAAATACGTGAATTTCACGTGTGGGTCTGCAAGTAAATAGTATTCATACCACAGCTTTTTGAAATTTTGTATCCAGAATACGTTGTTACCACCTTATTTTAACGCGTAGAACTTCAAATGTAAATTCGTGATTATATTCCCTTTTTTTAGGACACCCTGTAGTTATGTGCAACAATAGAAAATGAGTTATGGCAATTTAAAAAGTGTATAACTTTTTGGGCCCACTCTGTACAACAGTATTTTCAAATAATGATTCTTTCCAGAGCATGTGTCAGGAGCGAGCAATTTAAACGCTCGAAACTGTTGCACTGTTTTGTACAAATTGCCTGCCGGACGTATCAGTGCTACGCAGCCTCCAATAGCTTTCACGGTTGCCTCTCCACTATACAAAAAAAAACGCTCCTGACATTCCCGGCAGGTTTCGGCCATGGGTGATAGTGAACACCACTTCTGGAATTCATGGAGCAGGATGCATTCACTTTTTCATGCGCTGCAGTCGCTCTGAAGGTTCGTCTTCTCATCGTTGCTATGTGGACATGAAGATGTACTGTACGTGTGAAATGAAATATAGACATGAACGAAGCTCTCATAGTTATATCAATGCTTATAGACATGGAGCTGTACTTCTACATATAACTCAAAATCTCTTTCCTCTATGCTATTACTCTTCTTCTCATAACGCACAGCGGCACCTGTACATGTACAGTACACTACTGCATGTGTACAGGAGTACATCACTGATCAGAAAGCTATTAATATTACACATTTAGTCGTCTCACATATATTTCTTTGTCTTTTTCTATTATATTTTACACAATGCACGAAAAAGGTTATATACTCGTATATACATACATGCATTTTCACACTGCAAATATTTTCTAGCGTAATTCTAAAATAGAATGGGCAATATTGAATGTACTAGCAATATTTGGATATAATTATGATTGAAAATATAAATATTTATTCACTAGTAATTTCTATAATAATTACAAAACTCTATCAAGCTTCGAATAATGCTTGACAATATTGTTTATGCAGGCTCTCTTAGAAACAAGTTTCATGCTTTTTCTAAAGGTATTTTCTTTTCATTACATATCAGGACTGATTCAAGTGTCATTTGAACTCCCTAATCAATGAGCTTTTGGAAATGCCCCTACTCTGAATGAATGACATGCAATCAATGCTTGCAATCGTGTCATGACTAATGAGAAGCCACGGCAGCTCGGTTCAAGTATCACAAACAAGTGGATCAGAATTGCCTGATCAGCCATGTGAAACTATCACCTTACAGTACTAATGAGCTGATGAAGTTTGGCGTTCAGCTTCTGTCTTTCAAACGTACAGAGGAAAACATCGCTGAGCTCATCAGTTAAAATACTGCGAGTAATGATCATATTTGCATGTCAGTTATTTGTTTTATGTCCACAAGAGAATATGGGAACATAGTAGGATCGAAGTTATTTATGATATTTTAATTAAGACTTTTCATGCGCTAATGACACGTTGTCGGCTCTTAAGCAAATTTTCTTTGTTTTCCACTCATTTATTTCTAAAAATTCAATGTTGAATTAAGGTTAGCAAACTTTGGAAAATATCGGTATGGACTGTGGTTGAATGTTCCATTGAGCATTTAACAATGCTCACTTTCACAAATCATGTAATAAACCATCGCAAAATAAATTATTCATAATGAATTTACAGCATGCATCTATGACGCATTTATTGACGCACCCACTGATGTGCAGCGCCTTCTGGTGTGCAGCACCAACTGGTGTGCAGCACCCTCTGGTGTGCAGTGCCCTCTGGTGTGCAGCGCCCTCTGGTGTGCAGCGCCCTCTGGTGTGCAGCGCCCTCTGGTGTGCAGCGCCCTTTGGAGTGCTGGCCACAACAACGCAGTAACTGCACCTATATTTAGCTCCAATTCTCAGAACGTGACCGTGCAGCATCCGGTGACAGCAAAATCTTGTGACAGCGTTGATGCGCCATGGAAAAAATTCTAATTATACAAGGTAACTCTAAGTTTAACAACGAATTTATCCGTCGCTTTACATAAATATTTTAATTTGAATATTCAATGTTTCAAAAACCGTTTTTTAGAGTGCTTAAAAAATTATTTAGGTTTTTTATTTCGATGATAGTTTATTGTTGTGGCCATCATAAGTTTCAGGGAGTAAAACCAACGACAGAGCTCGACTATCGCCAATTACTAATGTTGAATAACATTAGGATAACAATTTATGTTCCCAGATGAACAGAATAATCGTGTGAACATGTACCAAAGTGCAGCAGTCTTGAACTTGTACAAACACGACGATCCATTTCTGCAACACATGACGGTGCATGTTACCATCATGACGATACACCATATAGGACAACATGTAAAGCAACATGTTGAGCAAGAGGCAGAACAAGAGGTGCCGTGACCTCTACAGTGAAGGGTTTTTACGCTTTTGAATTATGATGCTTCCTAATTTTGTGTACCCTGTCGTGAGTAGCGATTGCTACAACATGTCCGTTATTACAGCATCAAAAAACCTTCTTCGTCTGGTGTAGCGATGGTAGTATTACTTGGCTCGGCCATCATGAGAAAAGCTCATCAATGACGAAAAATAATCGTGTGTGTTTATTAATATCTGGATGAAACAGTATGCATTTCTATTCCTAAGTTGTACAGAAAATTTCATGAAAGTTATATCAAAGAATCTCGGTTCTAAGTTCTTCTACTCGTATTTCTATTTTGAAAACGATGTATGTAGCCAGCTGATGAAAGAACAAAATAATATAATGGGGAAATTATATGATATATGAAATAATATAATGACTGAAAAGCCTGAGTGTGTGAGTAAGAAGTAAGAAAGAGAGAAGACAATGACCTCGTCGTGTCCAGAAACCAGCTTTGTGTTGAGCTGTGAGTCCTTCTGACAGGAGTAGGGGGCTAGGTGAGTCCTTCTGACTGGAGGGGGGTTAGGTGAGTCCTTCTGACAAA
>VCRD01002488.1:0-39491 GCA_006783055.1 Trinorchestia longiramus | reverse complement strand
GCAGGAGGCTGTGTGTGGGAGCAGGCAGGGAGTGTAGGAAGGCAGCCTGCAGCATACAGGTTTGAGGAGGTCATGTGAGGTCTGCAGTGTATGGCCTGCACCTGTGATTTACATGTACAAAAACTTGCACATGAACTGGTCGTACGACAGCGAGATGGCAGGGTTTTTAGGAGTCAGGAAAAATATTCAAGCTAGAAAAACAGCCAATAATGTTATAGTGATTACATTTTTGTAAGTTAAAAGACTTATCTGTCTTCTTGTTTATTTTTCGATTGTGAATTCTATTTCGTCAGTTTTTTTTCCTAAGAAAAATTCATCCGTTTTGATAAATCGTTAGCGTGCCTCAACTAGAGGTTCTGTTTTCAGTTTCATCAGCTGAACACGAGTCATTTCTTGTTGGTTAAGAACATGAATAAACCATATTAATAAAAAATGTAAAGTTATTAGAGATCTTTCCATTTGACAACAGGTTACTTACTACATATAATAACTTACTAGACCAGTGTTACGTAAAATAATTAACTTGCAGAAGAGCAGCTCATCTTTTCTAATAGCTCTTTCACTTCTATTCTTCTTGCTGAGAGTGACGCAGCTGAAAATTTTCAAAAAAGTGTGTAACATTGGCGTTTGGTTAAAGATCACTCACACGATCAAATGATATACATATTTTTAGAGCGTTCCTTCTCCATAGCATCCGGTATTACTTTACTACTGAAAGAATATTCGTGTTGTCTGTGACATTGCATTCATTAGGACCAAAGAACAAAAATCGTGCACAAAAGCTAAATTTTCGAGTTATATTTTGAACGCCGACTTCAGATAACACGGCATTTAGCGCTCAGTTAACACGGCAGTTAGCGCTCAGTTAGCGCTCAGATACACTGCAGTTAGCGCTCAGTTAGCGACGCTCGTAGGCGAAAATAATCCGCAAATGGGCCCTCGGCCTCACAGCCTGTGATGTGTACGATGTACTTCCATGCCTTTACGGTGCTCCAAAACCCATGCCAAGATTTTGTGAACGAGAATAAAGACAAGACTTAGAATTCGACAAAATATATCGATATCATGATAGGAGAAGCAAAAATATGTATACATATATACATATCAATTAGCACAATGCATGTTTGTCCCATTGTGAATTAATAAAGCTAGGATTTTTTTACGTAAAGACGAGGGAAACTTGAAAAGTTTTTAATTATACGCATATATGAATTAACTTTTTTATCCACTCTCATGACTTCATTGAAGCGACAAATAAAAAGTGATGTTTTTTACGAAGAAAATAACACTCACTCTCATCAGGATTGAACATTTAATTACTTCGCAGTTACACAAGCAAATATTTGCTAACTATAAAAATAGTTTCTCTATGAATATAAGGTATTTGCGTAATAATCAATTATCATAAAACATTAAAATATTTAATTTATAAGGAAATTTTTCCCATTGTCCTTTTTTTGTGGACGAAGTCCTGAAAAATTTTGTTCCACTGTTGTGTTTTTCAGAGTTTATCTGAGCTCGCTGATAAATAGATCAATATTTTTGACATTAATGAAGAAAAATAAAAGGTGATTTTTCAAATCACCATATTACAAATCAGCGAAGCTTTAAAAAAACGTTTCGTACAAACGCGGTGTACATCTGATGATGGCAGAACTTCATTGTTTTTGGTGTCGACTAATATGATAATTTAATTATTGTGTCGAGTAATACGAGAGCATAATTATTGTTTCGACTATTACGATAGTTTAATTATTGTTTGACTATCAAGATAGTTTAATTATTGTGTCGACCTATACGATAGTTTACTATTGTGTCGACTAGCATGATAGTTCCATTATTGTGTCAACTAATACGATAATTTAATGACCGCTGTGAAATTGCAACAAATTGATCAATTTTGAGTCAAAGTGAATACTAATGAAGAAATCTTTATAATTCAATAGCAGAAATTGTAAGCGGAAAAATTCTATTCATTATATTCACTATACTCTTTTTTCAGATACTTGACACTAGTGACGCATCGTTATAGACGAGTTTCGCTGTCAGGAAAATACACAAGCTTTCCCTAATAACATGTTTGAAAAATTTGAAATTGTACTGAAAATCATTTACTCGTGGATTGGACTTATAGAAAATACGTAGCTGAATTTTCATTTACGTGACACACAGGTATAGTTCACAGTGAGTTGTGTACTGTACACGGGACAGTAGTATCAGTTATGGTCATAGCTGGGCACCGATAACCGATAATCCCAGGCATCATTTCCCTAACGATGTCCTTGCGAGCGAGAAAAAGCGCTCCATTGTGGGGCTTCCTGGCATAGCTGTGTAGCACATCACTAAGATGATGATGTAGAGTCATTGTAATGCTTAAGAAAACTTAAATTAACTATGCCAGACTGTCCCTTTGGCCTGCATTCTCACCTTTTTATCGGTTATCGGTGTGCAGTTATGGTTACGGGGAAGAAACATACACATGACTGTACGAATCAGGCATAAGACTTTTGAATATTTTTAGCTTACGTGTTAAAGTAAAGTAAGTAAGCTGTTAAATATTCGAAGAGGAAGTAGACAGCTTGGCCTAAGCTAGCGTATATTTTCGATGCTGGGTCCGTGGTGTCAGCGTCAGTTTTGGCACGTTAAACTGCTGGCAGTCAGACTGGCATCTTGCTCAGTTGAGGTCGCAATGTCGTTAGGGGAGGAGCGCGTATCCGCGCTCCTTTCTGTCATCACCGAAAGCGGCGTGGACGTAAAAAAACTCTGCAAGCTCAGGAGCTACAGAAAATTGGTGAAGCTACACCGTCAGGAAAAAACCTGTGCCGCTAGTCGAGTGAAAGAAAATTTGCGTACTGATGCACAAGGTAGTGACACAACCAGAAAAAGAAATAGCCATGAAAAGAAGAAAAATCTTCAAAAATCTCTAGAACTTAAGGAAATTAGTGATAATTTGACGGATGATAGTGCGGATGACAGTGACAACGAAGTGAAGCGAATTCACTCAACAGATTGTAAATCATTTTGTGTGAGGCACCATGCAACGTGCAGGTCCTCTAGATCAAGCTCAATCCTGTCGTGGGTTGCTGGCTTTTTTATAGGTCTTATATTCTTTTACATCCACCAGCATGAACTGCTCACTCATCAGGGGTTTTCTCGGTTCTGGCTGAACTGGGAGAATGTCGGCCTGCAGGCTGAGGTGGTGAGTAAAATCCGTAGACTTATGCACAAAATTACTACCCTTAACTCCAAATCTGTGTTAATAACCTATTATATATAAAATAACCCCCACGTGTCGTAAGTTTTTACATAAAAACGTTTATTTCAAGTTTTTAGAACATTGGAAACTGATTTATAGTTATTTAATAAGCTTTATTCAGTTATTCCCTTGAGATTATGTGAGCACCATTAGGACTTAAAAATTATGAGACAATACAAATTGCTGATTTTAATTGAAATATCACTAACTAGTTTTTAAATTAGGATATAGTATCAATCGAACAAAAATAACATAAATTAGTCAAGTGAATTTCTTGGGAACCGATGAACTTCTTTGATGTGTTTTAAATATACTTTGATGATGCAATGAAATAAATCTCAAATTCTGCTCCATCATCCTCTGTCCTGTGCTCTCACCCCTCTGTATGGGTTCACCATACATGCACCTTATATTTATTGTCTGTGTGAGAAAGCTGAGCATTATATCATCGGAACAGATTTTGTCTCCAATTGCAACGCTTCTATCGAAGCATCAACAGCTCGATGTTTACTGGGAGACTTCCTCAAGTGATTCTTTATCATTCAGGCAATGTTTACTTCTAGGTTTACTTAAAAATGTTTTAATGTTTACTTCTAGGTTTACTTAAAAATGTTTTAATGTTTGCTTCTAGCTTTACTTAGAAATGTTTTTAATGTTTACTTCTAGCTTTACTTAGAAATGTTTTTAATGTTTGCTTCTAGCTTTACTTAGAAATGTTTTTAATGTTTACTTCTAGCTTTACTTAGAAATGTTTTTAATGTTTTCTTCTAGCTTTACTTAGAAATGTTTTTAATGTTTGCTTCTAGCATTACTTAGAAATGTTTTTAATGTTTACTTCTAGCTTTACTTAGAAATGTCTAATGTTTACTGCTAAGTTTGCGTAGAAATGTTTTTTGATGTTTACTTCTAGGTTTACTTAGAAATGTTTTAATGTTCACTTCTAGGTCTACTTAGAAATTATTTTAGTGTTTACTTTTAAGTGTAATTAGAAATGTTTCTAAAGCTTACTGCTATGTTTACTTAGGATGCGCAGATTAGGGCATTTCACACTCGTATATTGCTATGCTGCAGACGCTGCTGTGGTGACAATAGAACTCTGTGTGCCTCTACATCTGAGTAAGATCAACAAACAGCTTAAATTAAGACGCTCGTTGTGTGATTCAAAAATGATATTAGTTCACGGGCATTTGTAAACTGTTAGTTGTTGTTATTAAAATATTTAGTGGTATTAAAATATTCTCTCGTAGGTTAGTTCTTCTTTTCATCATACAAGTATTTGTTTTACAAGCATTATTTTCTGCGAAGTTTTTCCTCGAACACAATTTCCGACTGAAAAGTGAAACTTCTGCCCCCTTAGAATTCGAAGAAGAGCTACGAAGACATCAATTTTATCGAATTATCATCGCATTCAAATCCTCGTTGAAACACGCCTATGAAAAAACGACTGAAATTTAAACAAGTTAATGTACCACAATAACACAGATTCAAGATTATTGTGAACAGACGGTGCACAATTTTTCACTATCGTCAGCTGTCAAGCTCACACGGACACCTGAAAGGCGAAACCTGAACAACATTTTGTGACGTTTCTGCCCTTGCTTGACTTTCTCCAGCGCACGTCTCCACCGTCCAAAACCCAACGACCTCCACTGCCGTTCCCTAACTTTCTTCTACTAAAAAACTTATAATTCATGGTTACAGGTATTTGTGACTTTTATTTGTCCTTCAAAGTAGAAATACATACTCATGAACTTGTCAAATGTTTCAAAATATTGAACAGGATTAGGTTTTGTGTGCCCTTGGCGTAGAATATTTTGATGTCTAAAAGATTGTTTAAATTAGTGGCCTGTAAAAGATTATGTGTTATATTTATTTCTATTATGATGGGACTCTACCCAAGCAGCAAATGAAACTAATATTTCACATCAAATTGAACATCTTAATCCATTAAAATACTTTATTTAAATTGAGTTTTCTAACGATGAAGACACAGTACTATAAACTAGAAAAAATGTATGAAATATGGGTGAGTACAAGTTACTAAACTAATAGCTTAAAAACTTACACAAAGAAACATAACCAAAACGGTGGATGCTTTTGAATTAATCTTGTGCTTCAGGTAACACCGACCTGTCGTAAGGTCATCGATCGAACAGACGCAACTACTTGACATGAATCAACTTCTAGTGTTCTGAAGTCTTTGAATGAGGTGGAGGCCAGAATATTTGTAGCATTGCTTTGCAAACAGAATGTTTTTTAATTAACTGTTGCTTCTCGCTGTTATTGCTTTCCGAATGAGAAGGTGCGGGTTCGCCGGAACGAGAGATGGATCACCTCGAGGTGCCCTTGTGTTCTGCAGCACACATGTGTTGATGCTGCTTGTGTTCCCGCATCAAGGACATCACATTGACGTAATTTTTGATGCAAGATTGCAGGAGAACCTGCAAATTTCACACCTAGCTTTTCTGAAGCTGGTCTTTTAAAAACATCACCAGAAAAAAATTGTCTAGAAAAGAACCCCGGTAAAGGATTTAAGAGCATTTATCAAAGATTCAAGAAGCATAGAAGCCCTCGTGCCAACCTTTATCAAACGACCATTCTAGTTCGATTGCGCTGAGTTAAGTCGAAGGTGTTCACTTCACATAGAATGATTTACATGGACATCATCTATTTCGCGTTTCTACGTCAGTACGTCATATAACGCTGTCTTCAAAGCTACTACAGTGCGTGCCAGAATTATATGCAACTTTATTTTTTGATTCTCACTCCTATGGTTGTTAATAAAAATTAGCGACACTTTGTACATTATATGGAAATACTAACACATGCTCAGATCTAAAATTGTAAGATGATCTGCGCAATAGTAAAGAGACGGCAGCCATTGACTTGAATTCTTACAAGTTTCAGCGTGCCGACTTTATATGCAAGATGGGACGTAAAGGTGCCTTGAGTCATGGTTAGAAGTTTAAAATTGTCCAAAAGCTGAGTAATAACATATCTACATTTGAAATAGCAAAAGAATTGGGCCGTGAGCATCGTACCATTAAAAAATTTGTGACCAGCCCTGATCGTTGCAACGGTCGTTCTGACAAAGGAAACGTAAGAAAGCACCTGTGTCGCATCGAGCCATGAGTAGGATCACGAGAGAATGCCGCCGTAACTCACTTAAAACTAGCAAAGAAGTGTTTGAAAACGCTGGCGTTCCTAATGTGCCCAAATCCACTCAATGCCGTATTCTGAGGGAGGTTGGAAAATGTGGAAACCCAGAGATTCGCCCTTCATTAAAGGATATCCACAAAAAAAAGAGGATGGATTGGGCAAAAAAACACATGAAGGTAAATTTTCAAACTGTTCTGTTCACCGATGAATGTCGAGCGACTCTTGATGGACCCGATGGGTGGAGGAGAGGATGGTACTTCAAGGATGGTCCACGTCCCTACCGGATCAGGCGTCAGCAAGGAGGTGGGGTGTCATGTTTTGGGCTGCAATAATTGGTAATGAACTGGTATTACCATTCAAAGTCGCAGATGGAGTGAAAATGACTGCCAAACTCTACATTGATTTCATTAAGGAACACATTTTACCCTGGTACAAGATGAAGAATTAGCATTCCGGAAAGAGATGGTATTTATGCATGATAATGCCCCGTCTCATGCTGGAAGAATACCCACGGAATATTTGGAGAGCGTTTTTGCAAGGCACGGGAAAATCATGCAATGGCCAGCTTGTTCTCCGGATATAAACCCCATCAAGAATCTGTGGAGCGACCTGAAAAGGAAGATTTACTCCGGTGGAAGGCAGTACACCTTCAAGGATGACCTCTGGAATACTGTTCTAACTGCTGCCAAAGAAACTTCATCAGATGAAATAAAAAATTTGACATCTTCAACGGATGATGTTTTTTTCTCTGTTGTTAAAGAACATGGTAATTATATACGATGTTTATTGCACTATTTAACCAAATTGAAGCTTTTTGTTTTGTAATGTCGTTGTTTCCACATTAAATATTCCTAAAATAATCTATTTTATCAATTTCCGTCACCAGTTGGCCATATTTGACACTGTATAGATGATTTGCATGTAAAATTGGCGCGATGAAACTTGCAAGAATTCAAGTCAATAGCTGCTGTTTGTTTACCATTGCGCAGATCATCTTACAATTGTAGATCTGAGCATGTGTTAGTATTGCCATATAATGTACCAAATGTCGCTAATTTTTATTAACAACTATGGGAGTGAAAATCAAAAAAATAGAGTTGCATATAATTCTGGCACGCACTGTAGTTAGGAAACAAAGTTTGTCCAAAGTTGTAAAAATAACTTCAAAGTACACAATAATGAGTCTTCAGGGGCTGCTACACAAGCATCGTTTTAACTTCTCATGCAACAATCGCAACAATCATGCACGCAGAAATTGCAATGTGGTTCATAATCTCGAAAAGAACAGTTGATGAGAAATATCTACGATATTCTTTGTATGTCATCTCTCTCAAGTCCCTTCTTTGGATGGCAGGTCATCGAATTGATAACAGCCGTCGCTGGAAGGTAACGCTCTCCTCGGTTTCTTTTCATTAATTTCAGATTATTAATATTTTCTTCATTACTGTATTCACATAAATTACATCAGCGTTTGCGGGTGTCATAGTTTTATAATTTTCTCTAGTTGAATTTTGCTCTCCGATCTGACGCCCTTAATTGCCAATTATTCACCCTATTCACGAAAATATATTTCGATAATGTTTTTCTCATTGCTTGTCATGTATCACAAACCTCAGCTGCTACGGGACAAATGAAGGGTGGACAGCACTAGTGGACTACTTGCATTTTTTCCCACGGGACAAAATGCAAGTAGTCCACTAGTGCTGTCCACCCTTCATATAGTAAACTACTGGATCGTAATCGCCTCTGTCAGCGCTGTGTTAGCGACAGCACGGGAGTGGACTACTTGCATTTTTTCCCGTGGAAAATATATTATATTTATCACGGGAAAAAATGCAAGTAGTCCACTAGTGCTGTCCACCCTTCAAATAGAGACGCAACTACGAAATTATTTTTGTTAAATGATGTTTTCAACATCACATTCGTGGAAGAAGTTGTATCGAGCCACAAAGTCAAATAAAAATTCTAGAAAAAGGAAACATTTATATGATCGGTTGCAGACTATTATTTGTATTTTTACCCCTCTTTCAAGCCTAATTTCGTAGAATTTCAACGACCTTTTAATGAAAATACTACTAGGTTATTTTCATTTTCTTTTTAGCAATGTGATTGATGTCTTTGACAATCAATATTCGTTCATTTTTATTATCTGTTGAAAACTGAGCGGTTGTGGTGCGTTCAGCAGCTGTTGCACCAACAGTCTCGCTGACATGCAAATTTAAACGATAACAAAAAATGTAAATGTTTTTAAAGTGTCTTAAGCTGTACAAACATGGCCGGGCTTACATGCAGTTCGCGCTTGACGAAGATAACTCACATTCTTTTCGTGGCGCGGTGACCGTTTGTAAGTTGGAGGCAGAAGCGAAAGCGATTGCATTGCTAATATTACTTAAATAAATGCACATGTTCATGTAAATTTATGCAAACATATGTGACATTAACAACTGAACCGTGGGGACAATGCTTTTTAAAGCATATATTTTCGTCTGAATATCGAGAAGTGATGTCAGACTGCTCAGTTTACGACTGTCAGAGTCGCTTAGAACTCCTAAATTGTCATCACATACTTTAAACACAGTCTTTTAACATCATTTAGTGATACATTTCATTTTTTTAATGCATTAGTTGATTAAAATGCGTGTCATGCTTAGAATTTTTTTTAATTGACTGCAGATGCTTATAATTTTTCGGGAATATGGTTTTAATAATAACTGCTTAATATCTTCCATGAAAGAATTACATTCTTAAAATAAAATCGTAAATCAAAATTAGATGAATCAAAATCTCTGATTCAGAGTACATTACGTAATCGTACTAATGAGCCCCATCACGCAGTGCAAAATAATGAATCTGAATGTTTGTATGAAGTTATTAATATACATGTATGTATATGTATACATGTATTTATATGTTCATACAACATTTCAGATCATAAAATTCATATATATATATACATATATATTTAGAGAATCTTAAGCTTCTTGTAATTTTGAATGGCTTCATATTAGTGGTATTGTGATGTTAGGATAAATTCTCATTTGGTGTCGTGTACGTAAGACGAGATCTGCATGCCATCACCGCTCACAATACTCCTGCTGGCACCAGTGCTGCAGCTCAACTTGGAGGAGCTCAACATCAAATACAAGAGCAGGAGTCAGTGTCCTCACTCTAGAGAGATGTTTGAAATAATAACTGAAATAAGATAGAGCGTGTTTTGATGAAAATACCTTGTCGTCAACGCACTTAGAACGTGAGATGTTTCATACATAATTGTAGGTTGATGATTGGTGTTAGCGGCATGCCTCTATTTTAGTTGTGATCGCGACGCATCATCTGCATGTGGTATCATAACTTGTCACTTCTACAGCACGAATTTTGGGTTAAAATCCAGTTAAGAATACCAACAACTCTCCCGCTATTATTGAAAAGACGCTTTGCATTATTCAAACTGCATAGCATTTAAATCACGAATAGAAACCTTTATTTACGCGTCTATTGTCGGCATTTGGCCTTGAAATTAACGTCTCTGTGGTGCTTGAACAGCCACCGCCCAGAGAAGCGTTCTCAGTTGCCTGGTCCGAGTCCTGTGGCCGTGCAACAGCTGTGCTCGCTGCGACTGCTGTTGTAGGAAAAAACATTTTTTCTATACCAGAACTTTGATGCAAAACGTACTCAAACAAGTGTGGGTTTGTGGGCTCAAAACATTTTTTTAGGCTGTTGTAAATAACGAATAAAAGCTGCCTCTATTTCGACTCTGTGGTCGTACTTTACGTGTAGCCGTAAGAAACCGTAAAGTGTAAACTACAGAATTTTTAGACCATTTGTTGTACGAAGGAAGAGATCAGTTGACCAGCTTTATGTAAATACTAAGATGCAGATGGTATTACGACATTGTCATCAGCTACACAACATCCTCCTTACAAATGGGAGACAAAAACCATATATGAGGCGTTATTCATCTCTGTAGGATGCAGGGTGCGGCAACATAACTTTCTTTTTAAAAGCACTTTGCCTTAACAAAAGATAACTTATGTTGCCCCACCCTGTACATGAATTATTGAACTTAGTTTCCATATCACAGTGGGGCCATCCAGGTAAAAACGGCTGATAAAATATGAACTCCTGGAGCAATGTTGTCTAACAAACAAAAAAGTAATTTTTTCTGCTCATTCAAGTATAGCAACGACTGTGTCACATTTGTACCTGGAATGTGAAGGTCTTTGTTTTCAGAATTTCTAGTTAAAGAATTGCTCATAACGTTATTTCTACTTCAATTACTTCAATGATAAGTGAAAGGCTTCAGTATTTTCATGTCGAGCGCCCAAGATACTCTTTATAGTCTCGTTTAGGTCAGAACGACGTGATATCATTGCTCTGAATATGTATTTCATTAATAAAAATAGAACTTTACCGTATTGAACATAAAAACATTGGGTGATGAAAAAATGTACACATGTAGCTCCAAAATGTAGGAACTTAGTGCTGCGACCTATCAAATAATTTTAGTAATATTTAAGTGTCCGTCGTGCACATACAACGTCGCACGTACACCATTGCCTCGTCATTATACACCTTTGTCGTTCATTATATACCTCTGTATTCTTAACGCTACGTGTCTAAATTTAAGCTCACTTGTGCCTGATGTACTTACAAAGAGGACTTTGTGAGAACAGCTTGTTGAATTTAACGTTGAAATTCACGCATCTCTTATACATACAAACATTGTAGAATGTAATGTTCAGTTTTTTACAGGGAGTGTGCATGCTGGCTACGCTGTCCCTAAAGTTTCAATGTTTGCCAAGTGAACGAATTTATCTGCTTGCCAGAATATAAACTCAAATTCCAAAATTATTCACTACTTTATAAAATTTTCATTTTATTTGGAAAATGAATTGAAGAAAAACGAGTTATTATTTAGCTATTTAGTACAAGGTGGACTAAAAGTAAGGTTACAGTTAACACTTAAACAGATAATGGAGTAACTGTAATCCTACTTTTGGCCCACCTTGTGTAGTTCACAAATCATAAAATAAGTAGATTTGGTGGTTTGTATGACAGTAGTATTACTACTACTACTACTAATACTTGCTACTTTTCCGTAATAAATTAAATTAATTCATCGGGATCATGATTGTATTTAAATTTTACTATCATTATACAGTATCATCAGAGAAAAAAACATAATTCTTGGTTTCCCCCAATTGTTTGGTTTTTGATCTACTAGAAATTCACGAAGCCGAAAATGAAATCCAATTAAAGCAATTAATATCTACTATAAGTAAGCATTTATAGATCAATATCGATAAGTAAACAAATCATCTTTCCTAACTAAAACATATTTCATTGGATGCCTTAAAAGTATGCGTTAATTGCACGAATCTTTGGAACTTGTGAGTGAGACTCGGGTGAGGAATGTTCTTGACGTGCACGCACTCTGCGCTCCATCATTTATGGTCTATGTCGGCAAAATAAAGTTCTAACTAAATTCAGGTCTTGTGGCATTGTATGTGTAGACGGTAGAACACATTTCAATTAAAGTTCTTGAATATTGATGAAAATCACATTCCTAGTCAAGCTATTCATCACAATTTGCGAATTGAAATATTTTGGATAAACATATTAGCGAAGAAACTTCCAACTGCTCTGACGACAATAATTTTCTTTTGAAATGTATGTAGACAATAACCCAGTTAACTACACTACAAGCATAAAATGATTTAAAAGCCTAATTTAGCTCTCTTTACAAAATAATTCTGTCAGATATTTTCTAACTTTTGGCCTCATAAAGGACTGAATTTTTATCTCCTATGAATTTCGTAACTCCTGAAAGTTCGAGCACACACATAAATGTCTTAACCCTCTCGAATGTTTCAACACACGTAAATGGCTTCAACACACGTAAATGTTTTAACACACACGAATGTTCCAACACACGTAATGTTTCAAAACTCTCTCGCTGATCTCGCCAGACGAATAAAATATTTACTGAACATGGCGGAAGCTTTCGCATCGATGAATGTTGCACGAGACTGAGCGAAATTTTACACAGAAGCCAAAACCATTTGTGGAATTCGTTCATAAAGTCAAAGCCGATCAGATTAAATTCAAACACGAGTAAGACTATAGACAGTCCAATTTGGGACACCGACGCTTTTAAATTTACCAGGAAGCAGCAGAAGTAAAACAGAACTGGGGTTTAGAAGCTGGTAACAAATGCTATGTTATTTTTCACGCAATAATAATGTTGTCGAGCGCAAATCATCTTAATTTGAAAACAGATGTTTCACACGCATTCTTGGCTTACTCCTATTGTTTAATTGCGTTAATTTCAACACATCTGTATTGTGCTTTTAAAAATATTGAATTTGCTCTGAAGATGTGTACACTGCGTTAGCGACTAATTCCATACCGATGAATATCTCGATATGATGAAGAAAACGAGAACTTGCATCTACTTGCTACGTCCGTCACCTTCGCCCGCTTTCTTCGTACAGCTTTGTGGATGACTTTCATAGATGTTAGATGGGATTTCTGAGCCGCACTAGCAAGTCTTCGGAGAACAGTTTGCCTCATACGACCATTGAATTCTTTATCCCTCCATTTACATCACCAGATGCCCACAGTTCTGACAGAACACAAAGTTTTTTATTTTCAAAATTATTGCATATTGTAAATCTGTTTCTTCATTCATTTTACTTGTTCTAAAACCAACTGAAATACATGGACTAAGCCATTGGGACCCTGGGCTATGGTGTAATGTCAATTTTATTTCTATTTCACTTCTACTTGTGAAGTGAAGACAAAGTTATGCTAGCAATAAAAAAATGAAATTTATATAAAATAAAAATAAAATAAATTTGAGGAGGGTCAAAACAGAAAATAAATGTCATTAACTGACAGATAAACTTTTCATTGTCCTGAAACTTGTATTTGGAATATGTATTTTATGTTTTTCCTCATTCTCTGAACAGCCATTCAGGATCTACGTTAAAATTATATTAATCAGTGACTGATATGTCCATTTGCAAAACCTACCAATAATGACAAACGCTGTCCAATAATCATACGTCATGGAGATGACAAACATTATTGTGTGAGACTTGCATAAGCCTACGTAGAAAAACTATCGTGAAGATTGTTAAGATTCTTAGCCAAGTGAAATAATTATTTGAAAATTGTATCAACAGTTCGTAGAACAATTGAAATTTTAGTCAAATGACTCATATCGTCCCATCAAATTCAATTTAACGATTGTTAGAGCTTGTAGATAAATTCTGAAAACCCTTTTGAAAATAGAAATGCTCATTTTTGTATCACAAATCGCAAACAACTATTCATTTCAAACAAATGGTTGCGTACACATCACTAATTTAAAAGGTAGTTGAGAAACAATTTGCCAGTTAAAGTCGAACTTGTAAACTAGTGACACAGAAAAGTAGAAATATTGTCAACAAAGATCTTCAAAGTTCTTCACCACACAATCTTGCTTTACTAACAGCTCGGGTCGCCGATGAAGCCTCTCTCGAGGACGACCTTTCTACAAAATTGATGCTCGAAATTCTGCTGGCACTTGACATCTATTTCCTTTATGCCCTGTAAAAATGCAGCCGCAAGTGTGATCGCGTATTTTATGTGTTGGCTCCAACACAAATACATTGGTCATGATCGAAAGGGTATTTGGTCTGTACAGTTTATGATCTACATCCCTTATGGCTTGGATAGGTTATGGTGTACATTGCCTGCTGACAATAGAAGTTATTGTCTAGATATTTCACGGAGTCATGGCTTGGTCGATGCCCTGCTGCAACGAGACAAACAGGGCCTACGTTTGTATTTGTATTCATAAACCCAATGCATTCAACGTATATTCATGTGGCCTAATTTTACTTTTTCACGTTAATTTTCCAAACCCGTTTTCGATAATTTTTTTCAGTCATATTGTTTCAAATCTTACACCATCTATTCACTATTCGTAGAGTTTTTAGTTTTATTATGCTGTTTCAGACAATTCATATACTTTTTTATTGCAATCGTTTTAACTCACACGAGGCCTCATATTCAATGTTTCAAAATAAACACTATTTCACAGAACTTAAGGATTTATTCACGCAGTTAATTGAGTTTGGAGGTTTCTTTTTTATTTTGAATAATTGTACATGCAGTATCGGAATTGCAGTGAATTAATCATTTAAGTGTCTCCGAGGCTTGATGGCAAAGGCAAGTAGGTGAAGGTAAATATTGGATTGGAAATTGAGATATCAAAGTGTTCAATAAGTGAATCACTTTGCTATTGCAGCAACAGCAATGCAATCAAAATTCAATTTGCGTGCATCAATTAAAAGAAAACTAACGGTCCATATCATCTCGTTGTTTATGTTCGTAGCAAACAACGCCAACAAATTCTAGCCGTTCGCTGGAGAAAGCATCGTTAGTTATTGAATTATTAGAAAGAAAGGTACGTCTTGCACAAAGTTTTGCTATAAATAGAGATTTTGTTGATAAAGCGACTCCCATGAAACAAAGTCTGATCTCCAGATATGACAAAGCTAGCCCGTCGTTTCTGGCACAGCAAAGTTAGGAAAAAAATTAGATGGAAAATGTCAGGGTCTGCTCATGTATCAAATGCATCAATAAAATTTTTACAAACTGCTAATGCAAACAGCGATGTGTAGTGTAAATCATAGCTGAGAAATATTGACGCACTCAACAGACAGGTCATTATGGTACACTGGGTGTTTCAAAATTAAGGCAACCAGTGTTGCATATTAAATCAATCATTTAAAATCAATGTTTGGTTAGTTAAATCTTATATTTTTTGAAGGTAGTAAGATAATCTTTCTATTTCAAGTGTCTATTTTAAATTCATACTTGATATAATAGCAGTGGATCGAAATATCGTTATCAAACTCCACAGAGAAGGCGAGAGTAACGTACCAATTGCAAAAAAGTTAAAAATAAACCGTTCAACTGTTTAGAAAATTGTTAAAAAGTTTAAGGAGACTGGCACAGCCTCTGATAAGCCAGGACGAGGCCCAAACCAAGTGTTCGCTAAAAAACTTATCAAAAACACGCAGAAAAAGTTGCGTCGAAACCCACGTCGATCCCATCGAGAACTGGCTGCAGAAACTGGTGTTAACAAAACTTCAATGTATCGAGTGTTGAAGGAGGATCTGGGAAAGAAGCCTTACAAAATGATGAAACGTCATTAGCTTACTGAACATCATGGGAGAATGAAGGCTGAAAGAAGTTACATCCTTGTTGAGACAGCTCAAGGCACGCTCCCAAACTTGGTGTTCACATATGAGAAAAAATTTGACATTCAGCAAATTGTGAACCGCCAGAACGATCGAGTTTGGAGTTTCTCAAGTTCAGTCGAAAGTAGGATTGTTACGAGACGTCAAAATACACAGTCTGTCATGGTTTGGGCAGCTGTGACAGCCACAGAAAAATATCCGCTTTTTTTGTGCCTTGTTAGGTGAAACTGAACTCAGAACGGTGCATTTATCTGATTTTAGAATGAAAGTTACTAGCATGGGCTACAGAACATTTCAGGGTTCACTATGAAACTAACAGGATTCAGCAGCATCACATGGCTCTAACGTAGCCCAAACCTGGATCCAGAGGAACATTCAATCTTTCATAAGCAAAGATGTATGGCCAGCAAGGAGCCATGACCTCAATCCTTTGGACTTTTCAATCTAGTCCATTTTGAAGACAAGGGTCTTAGCTACACCTCACATATCTCTCGAGTCCCTGAAAGCAAAACTGCAAAGGAAATGGGAAACAATTCCACATGAACAGATACTTGTCGCTTGCGATGAATTTATAAATAGACTTAAAGCTGTAATTCATAATAAGAGTGGTTATATCGAATAAATGCAACACCGTATCGTTTGCTTATTATTCACCTTTGAGTTTCAACCCTTAAAATCAAAATCGCATAGTTGAATTTTCATAAATCTACCAAAAAGTTTGTTGCCCTAATTCTGAAACACCCTGTGCATGAATTTGTAAAACATTTCTGTCATTTTGATTGCTCAAAAAGTTTGATTTTTATCTTCATTTTGGAAAAAATAGCAGATGATCTTTTGAACTGTCTGTTATAAACGTCTACGTGATTTATTTCGCACTATCAGCCATGACCAACAATCCTTGATAATCCTGAATATATTAGCAAGGAAGCAAAATTCTCTACATTTGAGATATTAAAACGACCTCGGTTTATCGCGGCCAACATTTGCATTTTTATTGTCATGCTGTATAAATGCCTCATGCTAACAATATTCAGAGAAATATTACTATATCCCAGTACTTGCAAATGTTCTATAATTGGAACCCCTTGATTCAAACTTTGCAACAGCTATACTGAATACTTATTTCTGTATTCATCTGAGTATAATTCAGACAGAATTTTGTATGTAAAAGAGAATTCAGTTCAGATCACATCCCAACCAGACTTACCATTGCTGTCGAATGAACGGGGATTTTTAAAAATATTGGTACATTCGACGGAGATGTACATTAACATCGCGTTGATGTTCGACTGAGAACAATATGGAACGTGCTTTTCATAAAGAGCTAAAGCGCAAGGGAGTGAAGAGCGTAATAATTAGAAACTTTCATTTGTTTATGATGTTAATTTCAATTTGATGGGTAAAGGTGCCTCTACACGTGCTTTAATGTATCAGTGATAGCTATTAAATTCAATGCCTCTTCGTTCACTAAAGTGCAGAGTTTTTAATTAGATCTTGTCTGAAGGATGAAATTCATCAGGTAGGGGATAATTAAAAGCGTATGACTGGGAAACTGACATCTGCTGTATACTGAAGATATGGAGTTATATTGTCTTCTAATTATAGATGAAAATATAAGTAACACATCCGCGTCAGATAAGCAGCACACCAGCGTCAGATAAGCAGCACACCAGCGTCAGATAAGCAGCACACCAGCGTCAGATAAGCAGCACACCAGCGTCAGATAAGCAGCACACCAGCGTCAGATAAGCAGCACACAAGCGTCAGATAAGCAACACGACAGTGTCAGATAAGCAGCACACCAGCGTCAGATAAGCCGCACACCAGCGTCAGATAAGCAGCACACCAGCGTCAGATAAGCAACACGACAGTGCTAGTTGTTATTCAGCCATCAATTAGAACTTAATAGCACTCAGGTGAGGTGTTTCAAATGCAAGCGGTGTTGTGCAAGGGAATGGCCGCATGACCGTACTATTTCCTATTATTCTAATGAAGGACTTTTCCACGGAAAGTGGTCCTAGTTAATGCGTACTGTACAGTAGAGGCCGCACAATGCAGCGCCGGGGAGGGAAAAAGGCTTAATAGAAATGGAGAGTGCGGGCTGTTTAATTCCAACTACTTCTTTCAAGAAATTACTGCTTCCGTTTGTAGTTTTCACTGTAATTCCCTCATTAAATTATTCTTTAACAAATGCTGAGAAAGGAAGAAAAGAATTACTGGTTGGTCAGTAGTATAACAGTATTATTTTCTCTTTCCAGGTATGCACATCATTTATCTTTACTTCATTTTAGAGCGCAGTATAGATTTTTAATAATGATTGAATGCCACCATCTACAAGTGTATGGTTTTTGTTCTAGGTTATTTCATTGAAATGAAGAGTACGTTGTGGCAATACACAGTGTTCCCACCCATGTGCATCACAGAACTGCAGAACGTCACAATTACACAAAAACTTCTACCGCAGCCAAAGACTCTCATGATTTAGTGGCAGCAGCTCACTCTACTCAAGTTCAGCCTGTAAAATTGGCATTATAAAAGCAGTACATCACGTGCCGGCAATTAAATCACATTCAGTATTGTCTCCATAATTCAAGAACTGATGATGGTGATGGCATATTATAGTAGAGAAATTTAATGCCTAGGCCAACAGCATTAATTATTCGTAACGAGGCTGACGTAAAATAAATTGTTTATAAATTGTTTCCTAGAGAAGAAAAAACTGTGCCATGCAAAGTCACTCTAGCCTAGATTTATATAAATTATGCACATTGTAGACATTGTAGGTCGGAATATATGTTTTCAAGTATGCTACGTACGATAATCACAAAAAATTCATGCATAAAATTGTTTTAAAATTGAATTATTTTGCCATTATTTCGAATTTTGTGAAAACGACGCATATTCTTCTGAGTGCTCGATGCAATAGACACGAGAGAGACAGAAGCACCACTTTGTGCTGATAATTTGCGATAATTAACTCACAAACGACGTATTTGTACACATTTTTTCTGTCAAAACTTTAAAGAACGTCGATAAATGTTTCTTTGCAGGCGACAGTGTCAAAATAAAAGAGATGCAAAGCGGAAAACTCATTTGAGTGCAGCTTTGCGTCGCGCATTATCTGAGCTAGTTTTATTTAACTGTAATGGATTCCTGACGTCTCATTACCGAAGGATTACGAATAATGTCGCTTAAAAACTTTAAATATATTTTCGTGCCACAACAGTCATGCATTTCTACTCTGGAATACGTAGAAAAGTATTTAAAACAATCAAATTAACTCCCAGCTTCATGCGTGTATTAAATTAACAGGGAAATTTTTTTCGATGTGAAAGAAAAATAACCACAACAATCTACGAATTTGCTTTATTATAAATATTTTAGCAGCACCACGCAAAGTTGTTACGTGTTTCTCAAGAAATTGGTGTTCGCTCAGAGAATGTTCCTTGAATCGAAATCGCTTGTGTTCACATCACACTAAACAGACAAATCCTTGCTCCTCGCACCTCGAGTTCAGAGGACACTTCCATTCAGCCAGCATTAATGCACGAGAACGACTTCAAGCGTCCACAGAAGGGCATCGCTCTTCAAGGCAAACCTTCATATCCTGTTTCTAGAAGTGAAATTTGACCTTGCTGATTAAATCTGATGTCGTAAAAAGCTTTGGCTTTACTGATGACAAGTGTTTATTTGTACCTTCGTTAATCTGAACGTCAGCTGCAGCTAACAGCCCTTCAAAAAACGATCTCAGTTTTCATCTTTTAAGACAAACGAGTTTTGTGCTCCAAATTTGATTCCTGGAAGCTGAGAAGTTGCAGTCGATTTTTGTTCCCTCGATGTTCTCTTTTTCGTGCTGTTTTTGCCCTCACTTGCATCATTTATTATTTGGCTTTCATCATTAATGCGAGTTTTTAGATATTACTGAGTATATGGATATGATATTATTGTGAGTCTTCGATATTAATGGGAGTCTTTAAATATTATTACGAGTCTCTGTACTATTACGAGTCTTTGTATATTATTATGAGTCTGAAGATAGTATAGCTAGTGTATTTATAAAATACTAGCAGACCCACGCGTGAAAATTCACGTGTTTTCTACTGAAATTTTACGTTTGATTTTCTAGTGGACGCAAGCCTTGCGAAGGAGTTTCCTCAATGAAGACTGTGCCTTTGGTATCTAAAATACAACGCTTACAATACATGTATCCCCTACCGAATTTTCTCCTATCTAATTTCTTAAGAGCGTGAGAGAAAGACGGACCAAACAAGCAAGCTAGCAAGCAACAAATTGTGTATTATTGTTATATAGTGGAATAACTGCAAACTGGTAATTTTAAATTAATGTACCATCATGATTGTAACACTCAAAGTACGTGCATAATTTAAATAAGTAAGATAAGGTATGGCCCTTATTAACAAATTTCCTGTAATCTTTTGGAGTGGAGGTTTATGATCAAGGCGTAGCATAGATATCACAATTTATTGATGAAGGGTGTGATACACATAGATACTTAATTACAATCGTATTAATATATGGATGTTATTGAAAGAGGGCTGCTGTAGCGATTTAATTCGGCGTGAAAATTGTTCAGAAAAGTACAAAGTCTTTTTCACTAGAGAACTGGTAAAATGGACCTAGCTTTTTAATTACATAAGAAAAAAGTAATCCAAAGACTTTGAATATCTTCTCATCTGAGTAAAAGGTAATAATCATTAGCCATTGTTAAGGGAAAATTTAAAATTTTCTGTTCAATGAACCATAAATTTTTCTGAGTCTGATTTAGCAAACAAGAAGCGGAAGTCAATCTGCTGTCATGCTTAGCTCTGCACATTTATTACATTCATTTTAATGTATATTTTTTTATCCAATGTAATATTTGTTACGATTTGTGTACGACAGCCTTTGATAGACGATTTGTAAGTTATGACAAATTTACAAATTGACTAATTTCAAGATAAATAGCGAGAAGTTTAGACATATTTTCTGATGAATAGTAGAAAGTTTAGACAAATTTAATTCCACTATATAATACTCGTAATACACAGTTGTTGCTTGCTTGCTTGGTCCGTCTTTCTGTTACTCTCTTAAGGATTTAGATGGGAGAAAATTCGGTAAGGTATACATGTATTGCAAGCATTGTATTGTGGATACCAAAGGCCCATCCTTCAATTTACGTGTTTTTAACTGGATTTTTTCGTTTGACTTGCCAGTGGACGCGGGCTTTGCGAAGGAGTTTTCACATTGAAGGATTGCCTTTGGTATCCACAATACAATGCTTACAATACATGTATACGCTATTGGGTTTTCCTCCTATCTAAATCCTTAAGACTGCGACAGAAAGACGGACGAAGCAAGCGAGCAAGCAGCAAACTGTGTATCATTATTTAGTGGAATAACTTCTTTATCACTTGTATTAATATTACTTGCACATTGAAAATAAAATATGTTTTTGCCTTAAATTTCTGTTTGTTGTCTGGAGTACTTCAGCACTGCAGCAGAGCAATTATTGCTTTGCCTAAGCGTAGTCCACTTGAGCTGCAGAGGAAACGGCTGAAGGAGCTGCGTCCTGCTGCCTGTCCTTATTAGGACACCGCCTCCTCACTGCAACCTGCTAGGCAGCTTGGTGCTGGGACTGCAGCTTGCAGGTATGGCTGCTGCTTGGAGGTATGGCTGCTGCTTCGAGGTATGGCTGCTGCTTGGAGGTATGGCTGCTGCTTGGAGGTATGGCTGCTGCTTCGAGGTATGGCTGCTGTTAGGAAGTATGGCTGCTGCTTGGAAGTATCATACCATCTTTTCAAAACATGATAGTTTGATAGTGAAAGGATATGTTCGTTTTATCATACGTACAAGATTATTGTACGCGCTTGTTGCATCACCAGCTGTTGCGTGTTGGCTGAGATTTATATTTGCGTCCAATTGTCTCAATCATTTATAGAATAGAATAGAATGGAATAGAATAGAATAGAATGAGGCTATAAGAACGAACCTTCGGGCCCATTCTTGGGTCGGATAATTACTTCGATAATTATTCGGTTGTTTACCCAAGTCCCATTTCCATCATAGGTATCCAGTCTACCGTTCTGTCCTGCATCAACTTGCTACCAGTGTGCTGAAATGAACGCACCTCGCTCATTTCCAACAAATTTTCAGCATCGTCGGCTTAAAAAATAGTGACACCGTTCTTTATATGTGAGGTTCGATTCCAGATTAGATGTTGTTTTCTAAGTTACTTCTCTGGCGATACGCTAAACTTTGGCTCGATGCCTAAAAGATGTTTAGCAATTAAAGAAACGTTCGTTCATGGCACATTATTTGGGTTCAGTGGTTGAGAATGAGACACCCACACACTACATCCTTCTTACAGATCACTGCGCTTCGACTATTGTAAGCCAGGGTGGCTGGTAACAAACTTTAACCCTTTCGGTACCATGATGCAAATATCAGAACCTTTTTCAACATATTTAACGTCAAATTTAAAAAAAGATGTTTTGTGATGTTTTACGGTCACTGCATTGTCCTGATCAAACTGTAGCTTGCACTGCCCTACCAGCGTTTGCACAGACACACGTGTTGCTCTGCATCTTAATAGGCGAAAAATGACTGCGGCTACCAGAGATGCCGTCAGTACCGAAAGGGTTAAATCAAGTTCACTCTTTATTTCCTAATCCTCTCAAAATTTTGAAAACGATGCGCAACACAGAGACAGAAAATAATAATTAGATGATTCAATAGCGATTCAATCATATTAATTGATGTTGTTTGAACCCGTACGATCAGGCCCAATTTTAACAGAAAAATGCAAGTTCTGAGTAGCTGTGAAGTTCCTAGAAAACAAAAATTAAACTTTTGGTTAATAATACTGCCGTTAAATTGTTCTTTCTTTCTTTCTTTTTTAGTATTATGTTCTCATGTTGATTGTAATTTGAGAAGTATTTGTGACGTAGATTGCTAATTAGTGTTGTATTATTCAATTCCTGAGTATTGTGGCAGAATTATTGTTGCATTGTTCAATTGTCGAGCATTGATGGAGTATTATTATTGAATTCTTCAATTAGAATAGAATAGAATGAGGCTATAGGAACGAACCTGCGGGCCCATTCCTGGGTCGGATAATTACTTCGATAATTATTCGGTTGTTTATCCAAGTCCCATGCCGTATTTCTACCCGCGTCAACCATGTCGGCAGCGGGATTCGAACCCGGGTCTTTCCGCTCGCAAGCAGATTCGCTCACCAGTCGACCGAGCTGGTGATACAGCAATTGTGGAGTATTGTGGGACTATTATTATTGTATTATTCAATTACTAAGTATTATGGGAGTATTATTGTTGCATTGTTCAACTGAGTATTGCGGGAACATTATTATTGTATTCTTCAATTGTCAAGTATTGCTACCTCAACCTAATCTCATAGTTTTACTGCCTTCGATTGCTACAACTCGAGAATATAATTATGACTGAAATAAATATTAACCAATAGCAATAGATGATCATGAACACACTTTACATATCACTTCTAACAATGCACTCTGAATCTCACATCTAACCATAAAGTTAACAAAACTCTGATCTACTACCTATTATTTCCTCTGCAAGTTGTGAAGCTATGTACTAGCGATTATTTCCATCCATATCCTGTTAATTACCACAAGGAGACTTGCGTGTGTTGCTGGTGCTGACCACTTAAGGCTGCCTGCTTAGTGTTGTAGAAATTGTGGAAATATGTCCAATTCACACCCCAACTCCAGTCCACACACCACCTTCAGTCCACACACCACCTTCAGTCCACACACCACCTCCAGTCCACACACCACCTCCAGTCCACACATCACCTCCAGTCCACACTTCACCTCCAGTGCATACAACACAGCACCGCTTGTCTAGTAATTATGCTTGCACTTCCGTGCCCAGATGGCCATGAACTCAGCAGTCTAGCAGTTCAGTTGATTAGTTCCTAACTGTAAATTAAAGGATGTCGGACACCTGATCTGCCCAGAGCGATACTGCGTTCGCTTATAGCGTCTTTTTAATAATTTGAAGAGAGGGAACAGCGTCAGCGTTCTCTGTAATGAAATTTACCGCTGCAGCTTCAAGATTATCTTGTCCGCAGAGACATGGTTTTCCTTATTCATAGTTGCCTTTGGTTGCATTTCATTTGTTAGGAACTGTTAAGAATTTCTGCTGCGCTGTTGTCTTTTACTTGTTATGAATGAACGATATTTGATGAAATACATGGGTAAGGAAAGCGATATTGTACCGAGAGCACTTTATTAGTAACCCTTAGTAATGCAGCTAGCAGAATAAGAATGACTGGGCGAATAATTTAATTTCAACGCACGTATGAACTGCAACGCAGTTTATTTTTTTAGGAAAAAATGATTTTATAAAAAATGCGGGAACTTTGAAAATAAACATTAATATAAATCAACTTAATTTAATCTTTTTGTCATATTATTGTGTGAGAAATGAAATGTTCTGATGCTCATATGAGTCTTAAATTTCGTTTTTTATGGGTTTGGTGTTATTTGTGTTTTACTACCGTCAAGGATAAAAGTATGTGCATACATAAAATCTCTATGCGCAAGGAAACTTATGAAATTGTCTGGATGCCAAAACTGTCTCTAATGTTAAAAGATGAACGGCTTATTGTGCAATGGATCACATACATTCACACAGACCTTCATTACGTATCAAAACATTGGAGTTTTGTACAGTAGAAATCTTTTCAACCGGCACCCATGGGACTTTGCAGTTCCTTGTTAATATCACCCAAGTAATCACAAACAATTCATAGACACGCTAGACATAAAAAGAAAACAATATCAATTGTTTAAAGCAGTTAAAGAAGAAAAAACATAATGAATAAATATATAGAGCTTGGCCAGCTAGTGCCGGTTTAAAAGAATTCTACTGCATTATCATTTCTGCCACGGTGTGAAGACATGAATATGGGTGTAGAAAAATAAGAAGGATAAGGCGTATTGAGAATTACAATGACTATAAATGGGTCTTAATATTAAAGCGGAAACAGGACGAGCTTGTGAAGGACTTTGACCTGTGTCAGACTGGAGTTGTTAGGCCACAGTAATGGAACTTTGAAGGCTAGCAATGCTATATGAGATGAGTTGATTTTATACAGAACTTTGAATTATATATCACATGCAAAAGGAGTTAAGTTCTCCGCTATGTCCATTTGCATGCATTAAAGTAGCAATATGGAGCGCACTCTAATAATATTGTTAATAATAATGATCATTCAAATGATAACAATTATGAAACAGCTCTAGATAGCCCACAACCGAAGCCCAACCAATGCATACCAGCAATAAGTTGTAGAAACTGTAAAATAACTATAATTATAATAATAATAATAATAATAATCATAATAATAATAATAATAACAATAAGAGCATTAATATGTGTAAATCCATATTACCAGCAATATTAATGTCCATTCTACAACATAAAATAGTATTTCCTGAAGTTTGATCAACTAATGCGTATCTAGTCTGCGCCATAGGTAGAGCTATCTGTAAACATCTATGTGTACTCAGCGCAAACTCAGTCTTGAATTCAAATATCAGGAGTGATGAAGAATCTCCTTTGCAATCGACCCAATTGCTTATTGCATAAAGCTTAGAAGAGCAATCCGGAAGCAAATACGTAAACTAAAGAAAAATAGAGAGCACACCTGGATGTATTGCCTCAGAATAGAATTTCAGAGGAGAATTAGCGGATGAAAATAAAAGCCTTTGAAGTTGCTCTCATTAGCCTCTTTTGGGAGACCAAAGGGATTTGGTGATGTACGGGTGTCTGTTGACAGTGACGTGTGTAAAGCTGCTTACAGTAACGCTCCAAAATTATCAAGAGTTCACGTTCCAATGTATATACGTCTCGGAAAGGTCGGTATGAATTAGAAAGGTCGGAACGTGTAGTGATTTATAGTGACATATAAATCACTGTATTGCAAGTGTACTATATGGATACTATTTATGTTATCGTTTCCAAGTCTATTTCGGAAGTCAGACGTTGATAAATTATTTTTCCGGATAGAAGCTTAGAGTCAGTTATGTATATCGGACTCTGTAAGTAACCCAGCGCTGTCTCGTGCTGAATAAGTTTCTTTATGCTACGAGACCTTGTTTAAACTCCTACACGAGGTTTGGATGAACTTTAAGTAGCGATAAACTTAAACCTCAATCATGACCAGGAAACAAGATAGGTAGCAATCAACGCCAGGCAGTATTGTGGGTCACATGTGTATGCAGCCGTTCTTCCAATTTCTACCTCAGTATTACGAGGAAGGAATTTGTGCAATTACACTTTATCTGGACTTTTGTCTCCTCGGCAATATTCATTTTATGGTCTGTTTTTCTAACGTGTTCTGGTGACCAGAAAAACACATAATGGTGACATTGCAAACTAACATACTCGTATGTTCGAGACTGCTTCGTAGACCAAAAGCCTTTCTTCAATAGTGCCTAGATATTAAAACTTGTCAGCTAGACTTCGAAAGAGAGAAAATAAAGATTCTTCTCATTCCTGTTGTGATTCAATTTTCTTGTAAAATGACTATCCTAGTTGTTTAACTAAAATATATCATGGTAGGCAAACTATTTATTATTAATGTATGTAATGCCCAATCAGATACCTTATGAATCTCTTTCGTACCTATGTAACTTGAGTGAACAAATCATTCGAGGTATCTTATCGAGAGAGAGACGACGAAGTCTCATTCGTCATTGCACTTAGTAAATGAACGATCTTGGCAAATTTTGATCAGTGTATGCAGAATTCCTACGCGTCATCGGAATTCTCCGGCTGATAAAATGTGCTCAGTGGCGGTGCCCTACGAGGCACACATGAATATGTACTCAGGCAAACAAAGTTCGATAAAATCATCGCTCACTCTTCACACGGGAGGACGGTTTGATTGGGAAGGCTTTATTACCGCGCTGCATGATGAAACCATATACCATGTCTCTGTATATGGTTTCATCAATTCGCATCATCAAGACCAGGATACTACACTTCGGCGTGCTTGTATGCATCAGGCACCCGGTAAGAAAACGTGTATATTCAGGGCGTCTGTATAAGATTCTTTATTTTAAGTGTACCCAAGGACGGTAAAAAAGGGATATTTGAATACACACTCTCATCTTTTGATTGATATTGAAACTTCAATATTGTGCGCACGTTGTCTTGTAACCACAGAACACAATTTAAACTTACCTGATAATTTCGGATATGTGCTTCAAAAATTGGTGTTCGTACCAACCTATTCATAGAAAGGCCGTTGCTCAGCTGGGTTAGTGCCTGCCTTCTTGCACTTGCCCGTTATACACGTGCGTTGGCCGGCTTGCGTCTGCGGTGACTGGTATTGCGCGTTGTCATGCATGAAAGCGAAAGCACTCGCTGGTGGCGTTCTCACTGTAGCAAAAACTCCAAGTCGCGCGTCTCGAGACTAAAGGTCAAAATCAGTCGTGACGCTGGCCACAAAAGTTGTCTTAAATGTCAACCTCATTATTTCGAACACCAGTCTTTTCTCGAGGCGATTGATATTTTTTGTTCAGTCGAGGTGATCAGGAGAATTAGTGGGCAAAACAAAGAGAGAGGAAGGGAAAAAGAAAGAGAGGGAAGAAGAGAGAACCTAGTTTTGAAGTTAAAAGTTCTTGAGCATCTCTTGAGTTTTAGGGTCATTTTGGGAAGTCCTCTTGGACTGCGTTGTTATGTTAAGAAGTATCTTAACTTGTACAAGCTTTTCGCTTCAGAAGTAGTAGTCTGAAGTCTGTGTGAAAGTTTTTGATGTTTCTTGTTTATGTAAATATGTTGGTTGAATTTTATCCTGAAACGATCAAAAATAAACAATAAGGCTTATGGTCCATAGTCAAATCATTGAATAAAACGAGATCTCTTTAAAGTTACTTGTTTCGTGTTTCTGTGTTACAGTGGGGGAGAAACAAGTAATCGTACAAATAATTTTTTTTTTAATTTCCTATAGAACCAAGTTATACATAAACATGATTTGTATATATCATGTTTGTATATATATACAAATCATGTTCATGTATATATATATATACATATATACATATATATATATATATATATAACTTTATACAGAGACATAATGATCATATATACAACAAAAATACATATTGCATCAACATTTAATGCTTTGTAGAATAGCCTTTATTTGCTTCGACAGCATCCAATCTCTTCTTGTAATTAACAACTAATGATTTGCAAATTTTAATTGGTATTTTGTCCCATTCTTCCTGGCATATGGCCTTCAGATTCGTAATGTTTGTTGGTGTTCTCGATTTATTTGAATTTTTAAGTACCGCCACAGATTCTCTATTGGATTTAGATCCGGGGACTGTATAGGCAATTTCTGGATATTTACACTATTATCAGCAAACCATTTTTTCGTAAATTTCATTGTGTGCTTAGGATCATTATCCTGTTGAAAAATTCAATCTGGAGGAAGTTCAAGTTCCTCAACAGAAAGCATTAAATTTGCTTCTAAAATATCTTGATATAGTGCTGCATTTATTCTACCGTTGATTACTGATATTTTACCAGATCCTTTCGCAGAAAAACATCTCCAAACTATGTTGTAGTCACTACTAAACTTGACAGTTGGAATGATGTTCTTTGAGTTGAAGGCTTCATCATCCTTCCTCCACACATGGTTCCGAGAATTATGCTCAAACAACTCAACTTTGCTTTCGTCTGTCCATAGCACTCTCTCCCAATACGATTTTTCCTTTTCCTCATATTCCCGTACAAATTCCAACCTGGCATCTCTGTGTCTTTTCAATAGAAGTGGAGTTTTACGAAGAGTTTGATTCCTATGAATTTCGTTGCTTATTATCCGTTTGGTTACACAAGTTAGTGATAAACTTAGATCATTCTACAACTCTTCACGGGTAACCATTGGATTTTGTTCAATTCGACACATTAATCTCCTCGATGACCTTGGAGAAATCTTCATTGACCTTTGGTTTTCTACTGTTTTGAGTCTTTTGTACCTTGCAATGAATGAACTGATAATAGTGAATGGAATATGCAGATTGTCAGCCATCTTCCTGTAGCTTTTACCTTCCTTTCAGAGCTTAACAGTCAGTTCTTTTTTCGAATTAGTCAATTCTTTGCCTCTTGCCATGATGGGAACTGTATCGTACGTATATCAAATGCTAAATGATATACTGCTATTTCTTAAGTTCACCATAACTATACTGTTAACATTATTTGAACAGTCTAAAATATTTTACTTTATTAATTAAAAATATCGCCACAATTTAAATGTTTTAAAATTCAAAACGTGTATTTTGTTGTGCTGTACCATTATTTTTTTCACCCAATAATATGTATAAATGTTATTTATCCCTGTTTAAATACATTTGTATTTATATTTTGTATATATGAGTGTATTGCGTCTGTATAAAGTTTTACATATATATATATATATATATATATATATATATATATATATATAAATTATATTCATTTATTACTTGGTTATATAACAAATTCAAAAAATTTATGCGTACGAATTCTTGTTTTCTCCACTGTATATGCATATTCATCCTTTTATTTAAATAGTCTATGCTTCCGATTGTTATTGATGTTTGAATTTTTTTCATGTATAAATTATACAGATAACAAAATAATTTCATTTGCAGTGTTTGAAAATGTCCAGCAAAGGTTCGCCTTTGATTGATCTCAATCAATATTCCTATAGTGATTCTTCCTATCTCAAAGATATTCCTATCGTGAGTAGAATTTTTTATCAAGCATTTGTCTGATTGTCTGTACTTGAGCGATGATGTCAGAATGTTTTTTTGATAACCCATTTTTATTTGGAGTATTTGTTGTAATTCAAATTGATTATTCCTGTTGTGTCGTGCGCGAGCTTACGCAGGCAGCATCCAATCATACGTCTGCGATATCTGATGATTATGTAATGTGTCTATTCAACACCAGATTCGTTTACATTTTGATATATGTTTTTTCGATTCGTTGATTGAACTAGGAAATATTTGACTGGATACACTTCCAGAGTTGTCATGCGTGTTCCCGATCGTTCAATGGCAACGCGTGTTTTTTTACCAAAACCTTGAAAGCTAAAACAGAAAGAGTGAAAAATTCCTAATTCTGCTATCAAAGCTCGAATGGATTTTGTAACTGCAAAATAACTCGTCAAATTGTTTTTTTTTCATTTTGCCTGAGTAGAGGGGCTATGGATCATTGTAAAAAACTATGCAAGCATGATTTTAGTCAGTATCATGCTGCAAAATACATATCTATGATAGTTAGGACAGATCTGTTATGTTAGTGTACAGGTTTTATGTATGGAACAACACATATGTCGGAAACTCCTTGTATAAAAAGGGTCAGGTTAACAGCTATAATTTGCAACTCGATAATTTTACATTAATAATAAATGGACGAGCTGGACGCGCTCGACCAGCTGGACCGACATGTGAGTTTTCTACTGCAGGCGTTCAATGAAATCTGCGCTGTCCGACGGAACTCTGCCCAACTTTGACGTCGGCGGTGCACGTAACTTTATTTTTGCCTTTGAAAAACTGGTAGAGTAAAATTGATGAATTTTTGCCATCACCGCTTCGTCATCAAAGAATTTGTCCACAAGAGTTTTGTTTAGAAAAGATGTAAAAGCATGCGAAAATTTACACTAGAAAGACTTTGTCATGAAGCATATCCCAATTTTCATATTTTGTGCCTCATACATGTAACGGATTTTCATAGGATGATAAAGGCCACCAGTTCTTATTATAATTTTGACCTGAGCAACTACGAGTAGTTGTGCTGACCCCTCTAACTCTGGACACTAAAATGATATTAGTGCTTCTCTTAGTTGATGAAAGATTTGACCACAGCGCTGCTGGGGTCACGAAGTGTCAGGGGATATATCTGACTTTCCTTGTCATTTTATTCTCGTTTCCAGCAAGACTTAATAAACATATCTCTTCAAGGGGAATAACCCTGGTTTTAAAGAGAATAATTAAATGTAATAAGTATCATCATATCATTTTTCCCTACATATGGAGGTTAGTCGTGGAAGAGAGGAGCGCGATATGAGTATGTTACGTTCAGAAATGTAATATTCCTTCTGGTGCTCAGTCACACTGTAATCAAAACATTTTTTTGCATGAGGCGTAGTTACGGGTATTCTGATGCAACCACAGTCTCAGTTTGTCGATATTTTGTGTATCAGTACACGCCGTGTCAAAGTTGTGATATTCTGCATACAGTAAATACATAAAGGGTGACCCAGGGAAATTTAGGATGTAATCTTTCATTATTTATTTAATAATAAATTTAAATTCAAATGTAAATTTTCTTTTTTCAAGTATCTTTTACTGTTCAAAATGAATTCTGACTGTTAGAAAGAGCTGAAGCGTGACATGTAACTAAACTTGAAATGGAGCAGCACATTTCAATTGACAATCTCTGAAAAAAATTTCTGAATGACAGAATAGAGTATTACCATTCTCAAATCAATGTCAAAACTCTGGAGCTTCATTGACCCCTACAGAAAAAAGTTTGTAAACATCGAAAGTTTGGATCACAAAAAGGGCTCTGGAGGAAAGTGCAAAACCTCAGGACTGAAGACCGGAAGCATCAAGAGATTGATGTTGAGCAAGAAATAAGAGTTGCAACCAGAATTGGAATTGAAAGGGAGACTGTCGGGGAATCACACACAAGACTGCGGTGAAAGTTTGCCATAGGTGGAAGGTTTTATATTATTTTCAACGAATTTGTTGTTGCTCTACAAGTTTATTGCAAAATAATTCATCAAGTATTTCATTCTAAAGTTTGGTGAGTTACCCTATAAATGGTACAAGTACAAATGGGACGTGAACGGTAATTTTAGCGGCTATAAGTAACGATATGAGTTAATTGAAAATTACAGGTATTTAAAAAACACATAGTAATACGTACATCAAATACTGTTCTACTTACAAAGTAGAATTATTGCCGATCGTTTTTCTAATTTGAGTGTTCATTACTTGTTTTATTTAATTTTATAGGCATCTCAATTTAGTCTTAAAAACTCGCATTAGTCACTGAGATTATTACTGGAGTAGTTGTAATGTACTGCATAAATTTCCCTAATATTCTGTAGTTTACATGAGTACAAAATTACTTCAATTTGTTTTGTAGCTTCAAATAGTTTTTGTGATTACCTTTTCACCACTCCAATCTTTTCTATCAGTCTTTAGGCTTGAGGTGAATCGTTCCACCTGTCAGTCTGAGTTTATACAGATCTTGGCTGCTATTCAAACTGCAGCTGCCCTTTTTTATATTAACCATAAATACCATCTATTGTTCATAGTTGTCTTGAGTTTCTAAAGTCACCTCTGAGCTTAAGTTTTAGAACGAGGATCCGATACTGTTTAAAATCGTCTCGAAATCCAAAACGCCCTAAAATGTCCTGGAACGTCATGGAGCGCCCTGGAATATCCTGGAACACTAGAAAGTCTTGGAACACCCTGATACACTCTGGAATACCCTGGAACGCCTTGGAATATCCTAGAGCACCCTGCAACGAGCTGAAAGTCGTCTTATCCTCTGTAGGATAAGTAGCTTTGAAGGGGCTCTGCCAGGCGCAATATTGGCAGCCTAAGGATCAAACTCGTAAGACAATCACCTTCTTTGCGATGCAGTATGGCCTCTAAGACTAGTTTACAGGCTCTGCCACCCTCGCATCGTCAGAGTTCAGTGAACGTATTTCATCTTCAATGTTAGGCCATGACCATACATCTAATAATTGAATTCTGCATGTAGGTTCATCAGCACGATAACTTTTCTTGTGATCATGCTTTTTGAACAGAAATATTTAAACTCTAGAGATAGAAGCAAGTGTAGGAAATACTTTTTAAAAAGGAGATCATTAGTGTAACTACCTACAACCATCATGCCAAGGCTTCATACAAATATTTCATTAGTTATTGCACACCGTCATTTTGTTTGCATTGAAATACCCATTCAAGTATCTCTATTGGTAGTCGTGTTAAACTTTTATAGTTGAGGCTCTAATTCCTATGAATTCGTTGTACCACTGCACAACCGTCTAATTACTGCTGCACTCCTGTTATTAGCCTGAGCTTGTAATTTAAATAGCTTTATTTGACAAACACCCTTCGAGCAGAAAGGTATTATTTTAAGATTGAAATTTTTAGATAGCTTAAGTTATAATATTGGAGTATGTGCGGTGCTTTAAAAATACACTGTACTTTCAAATTATGCATATACTTGTATTTATGAGTGCATATTTTGCTGATATAATTCTTTTTTCATGAAGATATTTTAGCATTAAAACTTAGGTTTTACTTAGTTTTCATTAAACATTGACTGGAAGTAATCTTGTATTCACACTAAGTGAATATTTCCCATGCATTGTTCACGCATGAAGCAATTCAAGACTTGTTCAGCCTGCGTGGTTTATGACAATTTCAGCCTTGCCCTTGCATTCATTCCGAGTTAGCACAGCACTGAACCTGCAACAAATGTTAACATTTTATTTGTTTTGCGTTGAGATCAGAATAACCAAATTCAATTTATTCAAATAAAGTTCGGGTTTTTCTAACTTTAATTTGCAAAGTTTGTTTTCAGAGACGAGATTACTTTTGCTTTCTCTTGCCGTTTGGAACTTTTCGCCCGCAAGTCTGAGATCGCAACGTCTTGTGTAGGTGAGGCAGCCTCTCCTGTGGCCGACCGCTGCGATCTCCGGGGGACGGGGGCAACTTCACGAGTTGCTTTTGTACGCAAACATGAAGGAGAGCTCGTACCTCCTCAGCCTGGAGGGAGGAGATGAGGGGATGGACGGCACAGCTTAGGTACACCTTGTCCACGATAAGCAGGCATGCAAATATTTGACTCTGCAGAGCTGTAGTGGAAAGTGGAAGAATTCATACGTGTTTGAACTGTCGATGTAGAACAATCATGAAAATATTTATGCTCCTGACGTCCATTTTGTATTTTGTAAGTGATGAAGAATTGATCTTTGTTGCATGTAATCATTTAAGTGTCATGTTGGTGTAAACGAAACTGGCTCATACAGAAAAATAATTAATATCTGAACTAAAAAATTGAGCTAAAGCAATAATATTCTTTCTATGAATTAAGACTAATATGCATGAAATAAACAGACGGATAGATAAAAATAGATAAAAAATGTCTATGCGTAATAGATCAGAAGCTCAGTAAAAACGCTCATACCATACAGCAGTTTAAAAAGAAAATTGAATGTTTGTGTAAAGTTATTTGCAAGCATGGCAAAATTTTCGACTGCCCATCACATTTTTGTGCAGTACCCTCAGTTTCGGAGGCATTCAAATCAGTTGCAAACGCGTAGGGTAAAATTTTGCTCACGATATCGCTGAGGAATTATTTTTCCCTCACGCTTCTTGTTTGTCAAATTCCCGTTGAATAATATTTTGTGTAAAATGTCGGAAATTTCCTGGGCACGCCGTGGCAAGTTAGCAGTTTTGGCTTCGCCAATTCCGACGTTCAGTTTTTGTCTCCTGGAAAATTCAAAGGGACAAAGCCTACCTCGTAAGCACCATTAGCGCAAATTTGAACAGATTTCTTTCTTTTTTGTAGAATATACTATAATAATCTATGCAACCCATAAGTCATCTGACGACCTTTAGTGAGGCTGGGGACTAACATTCTACTTTGCCTCATAAAGAAGCGAGTTTGCGGGCAGTATTTTGCTACAGCTTCTTCTCTCTTTGGTTGCCTGCTTTTAGCATGCATTGATGAAAAAATGAAGAAATAAATGAACAAATAAATAAATATGCAAGGAAATGAGTGCAAAAGTTGAGAAATTGAATATGGAAAAGTTAGGAAGTTAGGAATGCAAGACGTTGTGATGGTGTACACAGTCAAGAATAGGAAAACAGAGAAGCAGGAATCGATCAAAATGAAAAAGAAAAAGCTGACGGGAACTAAAAGACTCTTCGTCAAACTCAATAAGAAGGAAACAAAAAGTGGAAAAATTCAGCCTCGGATCGTGAAAATAATACAAAAATATAAGGATCTAAAATATAGGTTCGGAGAAGGAAGGTACGAAGAATGATAAAGTGTAGAATTGAACGTGAAAAACGAAGAAGATAGGATAGAATGAAGGCACAAAGAAATCATGAAAACTGTCAAGAACTCAAAACTTTTTTCACCTAACCTCGTGGTAAGCATTAAAGATATTAAAACTAACTTCTGGACCCTGAACTGTTTTAAACCTGTGTCAAAAAGTGAAATTAGTATTATTCAATTAATTTAATGGAAAACAGCTAATAACAGGCTACAGGTGTAAAAAAGCCAAGCAGAAGCCGTCTATATGCGAGACTCACGAGTAAAGGAGTGTAAAAACTTCCAATAATTAACTGGGAAGCGTCAAAATAACCAATAGTTAACTGGAAAGCGTTTAAACAACCAAAAGTTGACTGGGAAACGTCAAAACAACCAATAATTAACTGGAAAGCGGCAAAACAACCAATAGTTAACTGGAAAGCTTCAAAATAACCAATAGTTAACTGGGAAGCGTTTGAACAACCAGTAGTTAACTAGGGGTGCGTTAAAACAACCAATAATTAGCTGGGAAGCGTAAACACAGCTTATGGTTAACTGAGATGCTTCAAATGGTGATAAATTTTCCCAATGGAACCTCAAGTCATGGAAATGTGTACCGTGCATATGAACACATTTGGTGACATAGGTGAGTCTCTGCTGTTCATATGAGTAAGCGTTCAGTATGTTCATGTTCTTGATAAATAAAAATCAGTGGAAATCATTTAGGGCCCGCACTCTGAATTAAACTTTAAACGAAAAGTTTTTACTGAAAGATATAGGTGAAAAATTAAAATATTCGTTCGGTTACTCCCCAATGACTTCATTTCATTATGAAGAATAAGGAAGGAAATAATTCCTCAGGTATATTTTTCACATTCATTGTATTTCAAATTTTATTTTCTAACAAAGAAACTTGTCCCCACAAGAAGGTAAAATGTTATTTTCGCAGCTGTCGACAAAAACAAGGCGACCAGCAGCAGCGAAGATTTCGTTTTTGTTTGGAGAAAAGTTTTATTGAACAGAAGGACGACATATATTGGTACCTCTCTATATATTTGCGTGCATCTGTGGCATTGTTGAACACTCTGCAATGAGGCTCATAAATGATTGTCGCACCAGAATGAATTTTCTGCCCAAATAAGTGGCCATGTTTTACGCCGGCTCCCTCAATTCTCTCGCACCAAACCTAATTTACCATTCAATCCGAACAACGCTTTTCGATTTAAGAGAAGAGGCGACCGAGCTGTTCCAGACCAGACACAAACGCTGCATCCGAGCCTCTAGGCCTTGCGGTGCCTGCATGCTCTCAATTGTCTATCTTCTTTGACTAGCTCGGAGCTTAGTGGTAACACAGAGCAGAAAACGAAGTTCAGTGGTAACACTGTGGAGAAAACGAAGTTCAGTGGTAACACTGTGGAGAAAACGAAGTTCAGTGGTAACACTGGAGAAAACGAAGTTCAGTAGTAACACTGTGGAGAAAACGAAGTTCAGTGGTAACACTGTGGAGAAAACGAAGTTCAGTGGTAACACTGTGGAGAAAACGGAGTTCAGTGGTAACACTGGAGAAAACGAAGTTCAGTGGTAACACTGTGGAGAAAACGAAGTTCAGTGGTAACACTGTGGAGAAAACGAAGTTCAGTGGTAACACTGTGGAGAAAACGAAGTTCAGTGGTAACACTGTGGAGAAAACGAAGTTCAGTGGTAACACTGTGGAGAAAACGAAGTTCAGTGGTAACACTGGAGAAAATGAAGTTCAGTGGTAACACTGTGGAGAAAATGAGGTTCAGTGGTAACACTGTGGAGAAAACGAAGTTCAGTGGTAACACTGTGGAGAAAACGAAGTTCAGTGGTAACACTGTGGAGAAAATGAAGTTCAGTGGTAACACTGGAGAAAATGAAGTTCAGTGGTAACACTGTGGAGAAAACGAAGTTCAGTGGTAACACTGTGGAGAAAACTAAGTTCAGTGGTAACACTGTGGAGAAAACGAAGTTCAGTGGTAACACTGTGGAGAAAATGAAGTTCAGTGGTAACACTGGAGAAAATGAAGTTCAGTGGTAACACTGTGGAGAAAACGAAGTTCAGTGGTAACACTGGAGAAAATGAAGTTCAGTGGTAACACTGTGGAGAAAATGAAGTTCAGTGGTAACACTGGAGAAAATGAAGTTCAGTGGTAACACTGTGGAGAAAATGAAGTTCAGTGGTAACACTGGAGAAAATGAAGTTCAGTGGTAACACTGTGGAGAAAACGAAGTTCAGTGGTAACACTGTGGAGAAAACGAAGTTCAGTGGTAACACTGTGGAGAAAACGAAGTTCAGTGGTAACACTGGAGAAAATGAAGTTCAGTGGTAACACTGTGGAGAAAATGAAGTTCAGTGGTAACATAGTGGGGGCAAACAGAGCTAAGTGGTTACACTGCGCCCCTCTCCTCCCTCCGTCATTTGTATGAACTTTAGTCATTTAAAAGTAATTGGAGTAGATTACAATTAATTCAGTATGATATCAACCAAAGTTATACCTCCTCTTCCTTAAATGCATGAGGGAAGTGTAAAATACCACGAACTATTAGTTTACAGTTCGTCTAATACATTTCATCAATAATAAATTGATGATGCACACCAGTCTCCCAACTGACCTGAGATTCATGACACTAGAGCGTGAACAAAAAACAAGTAATTACTGCAAAACTCATTTTGACTAATGAATATTTCGCGTAATAATATTTTTTCAATCTGTGTAAGTGCACCGGCGTCCAGTTCTTGCGCTTCTGTGGTGGCGCAACAGCAAAATCGCAGAAGCGAAGGAGAAAGCAGGAACTGAAATGGCTCTGTGTCTATGACACTTCTCTGAAAAAACATCTACTCTGATGTAAGAGAAATGTGCTTGTCACTGAATACAATTTAACGGTTCGAGCTTTGAAGGGATAGATGTTGTGAAAAAATATTGCTAAACGAAACTGAAAAACTGAAGCTGAGAGTAGCTGGAGTAGCAGGACTAAAAGTAACATTACTGAGAGTAACAGGACTGAGAGTAACAGGACTGAGAGTAGCAGGACTGAGAGTAACAGGACTGAGAGTAGCAGGACTGAGAGTAACAGGACTGCAATGGAGCGTCTTTCACTACAACGCTGGACTTGAAAGCCTTTTGCAACATATATCAGAGATAGTAATCATAAATATTGATATTGATAATATACTGAATACATAGAGCGTGATTTTCTTCTCAGGGAGATAAAGCAAAAAGAAAGTATACTTTGGCTCAATGCCAAACTTGACGTACAATAAATTTCAGTTACTGGCTAAGTGTTCAATAATAAACTTAAGATTTCCGTCACTATTTTATCGATACAAGGGATCAAATGACTGTTGTGATGTGCATTTGAATGTTAAGAAATGATATCTGCGGTCTTTCTATGCAAAAAAATCCTGTTTCATAGACTATAAACATTAGAACTCGAATATTATTACAATTTACGGCTACTTCATTCACTCTAAAAACTGTCCCTACGAAACAATTACCTTAGTTTTGATTTCTATGGCTCAGACAAAAGGCGTTGAAGCTCCACGTATAATCTAATTTGCTTTATCAGTATCAACAACATTCAGATTAAGATTAGGCGGAATCTCATGAGTGTTGCACAGACACAGCCCAATGTTGTAAAGTGCATGCTGGTAAAATTGCCGCTGCCACCGCTTGGCATCTCCCAAGTCACCGAGACATCTAGCGCCTTCGGACAGACCAGAGCCTCGTTTAGGTTCGTTAACAAAGATTGAGATAAATTGCTTCACATGCACAACACCGCTACCACGACCTCCACACAGAGGCTGAACTTCATCCTGTTGAGGTCAGAGTGGTGGTCCTCAAGCCTGGCTAGCTGTCGTACATTATTACTGATGTTTGTAGCGTTTAGTATCACATGTAAACTATCTGGGTTTTATTTCACGAGTTGAAGTAGAAAATAAAGCAATATTTGGGTTGAGTAACCTATGTTTAAGGTATTGTACGAACTTGAAATATTTTTTTCATTCATTAGATGCTAAGTTTTTTTCTTGATCATGATCAATTCTACCGTCTATATTGTGTGTAGATTAAAAAAGTATCGTTTATGGTGTGAAAAATGAGTTGAAAAAATAATTTTATAATACTGTTATGTAATGAATATATGGAGTAAATTTCATGTTTTCTCATGCATTTCATTTGTTATACAGGTACTGTCATTGTAAAACGAAGACGAACTCAAGACGAACACTCGAAGTACTGCATAATAATCAGGCAGACTGAGGAGAAAAAAAACCATTGAAAGAATATATTGAGTCCCTGTCGGGTAGTTGGTTACTATGTTCGCGATGACGCTTTGTTCACAAGAATATATACCAAAATACAAGAAGACTTTATGTATAATTTGCCTTCTCGTTAGCTCTAGATATTGTGTTGTTCGTTATTTTAGAGCTCGAAATAATTTGTTTTATTTCCTTTAGCTGAGTTCACGAATGTCTTAGTTAATTGAGGTGAGTCTGTCATTCCTCAGTTTGTCAGTTGGAAGATGAATGTCTTCTGCAATTATGTAAATTCTATTCAAAGTTACGCTGTCAGAGACGGGTGTGATTTAAGTTCAAGAACAGCAAACAGCAGGAGGGGAAGAAACAGTGGGAGGGCTGTGAGGGGACAGTGGGAGGACTGTGAGGGGACAGTGGGAGGGCTGTGAGGAGGCAGTGAGGG
>VCRD01002487.1:73160-87013 GCA_006783055.1 Trinorchestia longiramus | reverse complement strand
CTCGCATGATCAACACACAATATAAATATTCTCACGGACTACCCCACTGCCCTTATACCTGTCTAATACATGTTTAATTCTGCCTGTTTTGAATTTATGAAATAATTCTCTGCATTGACGGTGTTAAATAATTAATCACAAAATCACGACATTAATAAATGCGATAATGGGTAAACGAACAAACACAATATTTTAAAATAACATCACTCAATTCCCTATTCACTTCTAAAGAACCAAATACATAAAGAATATACCTGTCTGCAAGTACAAAATAATTAAGCAATACACGTAAACTAACACCTGTTGTTAGTGACTTCCTTCGCTGTGCATCTCGATCGTAGCACTCCTTACATACTCAATCACATACTGGGTTCCCATTCTGATTCACTGCTTCATGTAGTTGACACATTAAACATGTTCACGTTGTATCACACGCAGAAAATTTTAGTTTTCGCACATCCACGTTCACCCATATCTATCATTCTGTTGTAATTACATCGAATCTCCGATTCGGAATTATCGCCGAAGCATTGATCATCTTGCTAATCGTGTTCACATGAACACGGAATTTTATCAGTTAAATTCAGACTCCTTATGATGTTTTCACATATGCATCGCTATTGAGTAAACCCCTCGTAACCTTAGTAAATTAAAGTACCCAAATATTTTTACTCTATGTGATTAACACATTCAATTATTTCGGAATCTCGATCACCCTCAATTTGTGGAAATTATTTGGAAGAATGCACAACTGAGAAAGTTTCTTACCACATTTTGCTTGACCCTCACAAAATAATTATTCTAAAGCAAAGATATCTCCTCACGGCCTAGTGCAACATCGTCCCTTTCTCTATTAGCAGTAATTGTGATAAAATTGAATATTACTTCCTCTTATCTACACTATTCTCCTGCACCTTTTCAATCAACTTCGAAATTGAACACAAATGAAATGAATTCCAATTCTAATTTCCCTATCACTGATCAATGAAGCAAAAAAATTCAACCACGACCAATTCCCCTTTCACTTAACAGTGAAGCAAAATAATTCTTTTAACCACGATTAACTCCTCTCGCATTTAACAGAAGAAACATCACTAAGATTTATAGAATATGTTGAAATTTGTTCTCCTATAACTCCAAGGAATTTAACATTATTTGGGCTTTTACCCTTTCACATGAAATTAACGCTGAAACTGAACTTATTTTTCAAAATGCTGAGATTTGCACTCTATACGCAACATTTAATTCCGATGGAGTCTTAACTAACATAACACACAGATAACTTCAACACGAAATCAGAAAATATAATTATGCATTACCCCCAATTTGTCAAATATGTAATGAAACGTAAACTCAAATGCATGCACAACATTGTTCCAAAGTTTCCTGGAAGTGAAAAATTTTGAAAAAAACACTCAAAAAATTCCCATAATAATAGAAAAACTTTGCAAAAAAAAATGAAATCAAATTCTCAAAAAAAAAAATTTTCATAAAACAAATCTCAACAAAATTCTGAGAGAAAATATTAAAAATATTCAAAAGAAATTAAAAAAAAAGTGAAAAATCGAAAAAAATTCTCAAAACAATTCTCGAAAAAAGTTTTCAAAAAAAAAACAAAATTCTTTGTACAAAATTCTGAAAAAAATTTTCCAAAAATAATTCTCAAAACAATTTTCAATAAACGAACCAAAAATTATGGAAAAGAATTTTAAAAAATATTTGAACAAATTTTTTGAAAAAAATCTCCGAAAATCATCAAAAAATTCAAAAAAATTTCAAACAAAATATTGAACAAATTAAAAAAAAAATATTGGAAACAAATTCTAAAAAAAATTCATCAAAAAATGTTGACAAAATTCTTTACAAAATTCTCAAAACAAATGCTCAAAATAAAATCTCAAAATAATTTTAATAAAATTATCATAAAAAAGTATACAAGAAATCTCAAAAAAAAATTTAAAAAAGATTCTCAAAAAAAATTTCAAAAGAAATTCTCAAAAGAAAATCAAATAACTTTTCCAAAACGAATATTAAAAATTAATTGAAAAAATAAAAAAAAATCATAAAAAATTCGCAAAATATTAGAAAATTTTCTCATAAAAAGCTATACGAATTTCTCAGAAAAAAATTATAAAAAACTCAAAAAATTCTTTAAATTGAAAAATCGAAAAAAAATTTCACAAACAAATTAAAAAAGATTTGATATTTCTTTGAAAAAAATATCTAAATTTTTTTTCGAAAAACATTAAAAAATCTCAAACAAAATTCTGAACAAAAATTTGAAAAAAAAATTCATAATATATCCAAAAACAAACAAACCTAATAAAAAACAGAACACAAATTTTAGAATAAAAAACCTCATAAAAATTTTCAACAACATTTTTTTAAAGAATTCTTAAAAACAATTCTCAAAACAAATGCTAAAAAAATTTCTCAAAATAGTTTCCTACAAAAAATTTACATGAAAAATTAAAAAATGTTCTCATAGAAAAAATTAAAACAAATTAAAAAAGAAATTTAAAAAAAATTAAATATAGAAAAAAATTCTATAAAGAATTCTCAAAAAAATCTCAATAAAGGAACAAAAAACGAAAAAAAGATAAAAAATACTCAAAATAATTACTCATAAATACTCACAAGATAGTCAAAAGATAGTCAAAATATAATCAAGAGGTAGTAAAATGATAGAAAATGATCAGAAAATAGTCAAAAAAATCATAATAAAAGTCAAAATAGAGTAAAAGAAGTTAAAATTCAAAAAGTATTATAAAAAGTCAACAAAAGAGTTAAAAAGAGTGAAAAAGAATCATAAAGTCCTTTAAGTATATAATCGACTAGGTATCTCCATCTCTCTCTCTCTGTGTATCGGTGTGTGTCCGTCCCATTATTTCCTATCTATTACTGAAGAAAAATTATTGAACTGAAATCAGAACGGGTATGCATGTATTACAAGCATTTTATCGTTGATACCAAAGAGGCCGGATCACTATAAAATACTAAATTTTTTCCGTTATTAGCTTTCTTCTCCCACACGGCCATATTATCGGTTGATGAAATGGAAAAAAAGAAAGCTTCTTAAAAAGAGCCCCAGCCCCACTTTTCAAATTGAAGATTCTAAGCTACTTGCATTCGCACTTGAAACACTTGAAGAAGTTAATGTTTTAGAAGTTATTTTGGAAGATGATACCCAGAAAAAATTTTAATTAATGAATTATCTATGTTGGTAGAAAACACGCTGAATCATGTAGTGTACAACATAATGTATATTAGGACAAAAAATGTAACATTGAGCTACAGTCCGAAAGGTACAGGAAAAAAAGTTTCATGGACCTGATCCTCTTCAAATGTATAACAGGTCAGTATATATTTGGTGTGTTTTATACTGCACAGACTACCTATATTATCAACTATGTGTCTCCCTCTCTCTCTATCTCTCTCTCTCTCTCTGTCTCTATCTGTCTCTCTGTATCTGTCTCTTTCTCTCTGTATCTGTATCTCTGTATCTGTGTGTGTCCGTTCCATTACTTCATATTTATTACTGAAGAAAAATTATTGAACTGAAATCAGAATGGGTATACATGTATTACGAGCATTGTAATAGTAGTAAGGCTAAAGCTCTTGAATTTAACAATAGAAATCTGAGTGAAATTCTAAGCTACAATTTCGAATTTACGGGTCGACCGCTTAGTGTTGATACGAACAATTCATGGAATTTAGTTATTATTACGAGTAATAGAAAACTTGAATGCGCTTAGTAAAATTGGATATTGCAAATCAAAGAAAAAATAAAAATGAGAGCAAAAAGGTAAATTGTCACAAGTTATCAATGACTTATAATTCGATATAATTCGAGCTGCAGTAGACCTAAATCTTGAGGTTTTCCATTTAGTTGTTGTAACAAAACAATTACGAACAATTGAATTTTATGATTATACTATGAAGCGAAACTTAACATAAGATAAAGGCCTAAATTTCGTGATTAAATACGCAAAAAATGATGAAATATTTGAGAGAACTTCATGGTATTAAAAAGATCAAAAGTTGTGTATCAGAAAAATTTCACATATGAGAAGGGGATTTAGACATAAAATCAATTGAAAAGAATGAAATATCGGTTGTCAGAGTGGAGTTACTCTGAAAGAAAGTTAAAAGTTTTCATTTTATCTTGTGATTTCAAAGACATGTAGTGAAAGTAGGCACATAAACTTCAACATAACACCAAAATTAAAAAAAAATTATATACAAGGGAAATTAAGTAGTCAGTGGTGACGCTCATGTAAATTCCGACGTGGTAGGTATTCCACGCATTTTGGGTGATAAGCGAATATTTTCTTTAGGCACAGCTCAGAACATCAGAACAGGATAAAAAAAATTATGAAACTGAAAAGTTAAAACGAAGTTGTAATTATAATTAAATTGAAATTGTGATCTCTAATTTCTGGTTGACTGCTTACCGTGACTTGCTGATGATCTATTAATTTTAATCATTGTTACTGTTAACTATAAATATCATTGCATTTAATAAAAATGGAAGATACTCATCAGAACAACACTAAAAAATAAAAAAGTAATAAGAGTGAAGGTTAAAACATGTCTAATTATCAAGATTTAGATGTTGATATAGAAAATAAGTGCTGTAATAGAGTAAAGTTCTAGGATTTCACATCCACTTACTGTAACAGAACAATTACTATCATTGGCGAATGAACTATACGAAAACAAATTGGAAAATAAAAAAATATAAATAAAATGATCTGAATGCTTCTGAAGAAGAAAAAACATGTGAAAATTCAAAAACTTTACACTCAAATTCTATGAGACCAACACATCGTTGAGACTTTATGTAGTATGCTTCATAACCAAATTCTGTTTTACCATGCATAGTAACTAAGTAAATTTTCGGAGTTTGTTTGCTACATTGATATTCGAAAGAGATGCATCACGTTTTTTTTTAATTTTTAAATGACTGCTTTTCCTTCATATGCGTGGTCAGTTTATTCCAAAACAATGCACCTGAAATTGAAAGAACCTATTGTCCAGCAGCGAACAAGCGGAAACTGATGTTAACATAGTGTCTTCGATTAGGTTTCATACCCTTGGTAGTAGGTGGATGGAATTTAACAACTTTGGCAGAACTTCCTGAATTATATATGTAGAGAGGAAAGTACGTATATAACCTTGTGAATGAGTAGTCTTTGTTTTATAGGAGTCCAGTTAAGCTTTTTTATGAGAGGGATTGCATGATCATTTTTTCTGAAATTTTCTTTGCATACTAAATTAGCAGCAAAATTCATACATTTCTGTAACTATTTTGAAAATCTTTAAGTATATCTCCCCAGACCAAGTCACAGTAGTCAAAGCGCAATAACATTATAGATTGGATGGCTCATAATCAAGCTTCTCGTCAAGCATGTCCATTATGCAGTGAAGAAACATTAACGTACAGTTAATTTTGTTGCATGTTTTCTCCACATGTAATGTGAAAGACATGATTTGATCAAACTAGATGCCGAAATTTTTTACTCCTCTTACTGGTTTAATAATGTGATTTCCTAACGTGAGATTTAATTTCACGCGCTTATCATTGTGTTCTTGGAACCAAAAATTATGCACTGTGTCTTACCTGCTTTGCGCTTGAGACCATTTTGGTCGTATCATGATTTCACTTGTTTTAAAAGCCTTGCGGCATTTGTTTTCGTGTGAAGTGGTTTGGCCGGAGCTTGTCATTGCAATTTGTACTTACATCATCTGCATACATAGAAATTGTTGTGTTTGAAGGCATGGATGGGAAATCATTAATAAAAATAGAGAACAGGAGTGAGCCGAGAATAAAAAATTTGAGAAACGCTGAAATCGTTTTGTACACTGAAAGTTTAAAACAATGATGCTACATTTTATGCGTTCTTCTTTTATGAGAGGTCAGAAGTTATACATTGGAAATTTTTTAAGATTTTTGTCTGGAAACAATGATATCTGAAGCTCCTTGTACCAATTCCATGGATCATTTGAAGGCTGGATAGCATTAGTGGACTACTTGCATTTTTCCTCGTGGAAAATATAAAGTAGACTACTGAATCGTAGTTGCCTCCGTCATCGCTGCGTCAGCGACAGCACGGGACAGGTAAAGTAGACTACTCGACAGTAGTCTCTTTTACCTCTCCTGTAGAACACGTATTTTTGCCCTACTTTGCGAACACAGCTCTACCGGGGCGTCTTTTAAAGCTTCTCTGCGATTGGTTGCTGGAGAGGGCTAGGTCCCACCCCTCCTCCTTCTGGTGTAATTATTTTAGTCTAAATACATTAATTATTTTGCAGCTCCATCAATAGTTTGGTATACTTTAAATATCTCTGTGTACTTTAATTATTAATATAGGAATACAAGCAATTGTTTTAATTTTAAACGCAGTTTTAAAAAAATACGCTCGTTCATAAGAGTATATGCAAGAAAAAAATTTCTCAGCAGAAAATTTGAGGGTATCAATGTCGTACTGAATTAAATAGGGTTTGTTCCTTCTGTATAACGAAACATCAATTTTTATAGACTAGGTAATTCTTTTGTTTACTTAATTTCGTCTGATACCTTTCAGTACTGTCTTACCGTCGTAAATTTCAGCGATAGTATTTTTAAACAAACCAGAAAAACTTCTCTGATAGTAACGATAGGGGACGCTGGGATCTCAGCTAAAGGAAAACAAATACTGAAGCTATTCGTTTCCAAAAATGTTGATACATACAGAATGTAATACAACCCGAATAAATTTTGAAATTCCTGAATATTAAAATATTTTTACATCTATTATGATAAGTAATTTATTGATCGAGAACAACTTTAAAATATATACTCTGACGTTAATTTAAGGTTCTGAGTTTAAAACAACTCTGAAATTCTGGCGACAGAGTGAACACCAATGAGTCGTTAAAAATCCCGTGGAGGTTGCATCTTACTTGATTATTTGCATTTGAGGTTTGACAAAATACAATAGCCTTTTTTATTCAGAACCTAAAAATTTTAAAATAGATTATCATTGCATGCGTGAAAATACTTTCTAATGTGGAGGTGTCGACTTGCAAAAAGTCGAATCGCTAATTTGAACTATTTTTGTGTGTATGGAGTCGAAAGGTGCTTGTGTACTACACGGCTAATTTAATCAATGACAGCACAATAACTGATCATGTTGAAAGTGTACGAGCAGAAATAAATTATCATTGCATCTGATAAACTAATAATATGGGGATGTACAGCAAAACAATTTGAATTACTCAGTACCTTATTATTTTATGCTTTCAAAATTTTCAATGTAGATATTGAAACCGAAAATATAAGATCTTTGAATTTGAATTACAGTTAATAATTGAAAGAGTATTGTTGCTAATTTATCTATAAAAATTATGTAGAAAGTAATAGTAAAATTTACCACTATTACCTGCAGTTTGTTCCTTAACCATGAAGTTACATTATTCTGTACGTGTTAAATGTCAAGACTGAACGATGAATTTCAACACTAAATGAGTATTAATACTATTTCTCGCACAAACAGATATTACCTTGAAGATTGTAGTAGGAAAGTTGTAATATGTGCCATAAATGCAACTGTATGTGAGGATACTGATCAGTGAAATGTGTATCAAATACAGGAGCTTTATTTAGAAAATGACTTTGTTGTCGAGATCATTCTCAAAATTGTGTCTCGACAAAGGGTAAGAAAAATAAATGGCATTACTCGGGGAATGTATTTGTTTTTCGTGACGCGAACTTTTTCATCGATGAGCCTTATTACCTGTAAACTTTGTTTTCACCATTCATCAATGGTCAGGTTTTCTGAGCAATGCATAGGAGTAGAGGTTTCACTTTGTTGGGTGCAGCAACGTTATTGCCTAAAATCAGGGTAACTTGAAACTGAGGAAACTCATTTTCAGTTAAGTATGAAATCACTGGCAATTTCACCCAAAGGAGTTCTGACTCATCATTGTTTAAATATTGCTGAGGTTTTTTTGTCTATAACTTATACAGCGTAATTGCACTATAAATTTTAAGGCCGGACTTTCGGATTTCCATTAAATGTAGATACTATTGATAACTGAACATTCACTCCCAATATTCTTTTCCACCTCCAGACGGTGAAATATGGACCCAATTTTTTATGAAAATTTAACCCTGTGGAACATATTTCTCCTGGTCAAACGTATACATGTGTTCAGAAGTATTTTACTGTCATGACAGCGTTGCAAGACACACATTTCGTCATGCAATGTTTGAGGACACGTTCAGCAAATTTCTCGAGTTTTAAGCAGTTTCCTCTGCTTGACTGTTGAGCCGACATGGGAAGTCTAATAACTTGACAGAATAATAACTGCGAATTCTATTTACAATTTTCAATTTATAATCAGCAAAACTTATTTCCCCCATTATACCTGTAGACGCTTGTTTTTAAGGCTATTGTCACTAGTCGGATCTATTATGCCACCAGGTAGAAACTTAAAACTTTTGAAGAGATTTGCTTTCTCCAAGTTATTCGTATTTTTCCTTCAAAGAAACTGCAGGGCATGAGGAAAAAAGGGAATGAATAAATTTGCACGAAGGAAAAAAATTTTGCTCACAGGTGTAAATGGTGCATGCGAAAATAATATTCTTATCATATAATCGAAGTATGCAGCATGCATTTATTTGAATCATTCAATCTGAGGACATGTTATTGAAGGGTTATAATGAAAAAACAAGCGGTGTGCGTCTTAATAATGTAATCTGCGCAGCGTACATTTTCAGAGCAAAAAACTACTGTCGACCACTACTGAATCACGATCAACTTCATTCAAAAATGCTTCGGTTAAGATGAACATATCACTTAAGATTAATAATTAACTTATTTACATACTTGGCCATCAAACAGAGAAAACGTCCTAATCGTCCCCCATACATATGTATTTCCACATTGAAACGCACATTTTACGTTCCAAATTATTTCATAGTTTGTTATTGTTCAACTTAAAATTATAAAAAATAATCCAACTGATGTCACAAGGAAAACACTGTGCAAATAAAAAATACCAATGCGATAATAAAAGTGACTGCACTTTTAAGTGTGAATACTATAGGCGGATTTTACATCTTGATACGGTACATCTTATTAAACAAAAAAAAATGAAGTCTCCATTATCGTTACAATTCACACTGGCAAGGACCTCACCACCCATCCCAGGCAAACACACACGAAGTTCAAAAAAGCTAACTGGGAAAGGTTTACCGAACAAACAGAACAACTTTTTGCAGCACTCAACACCCACCCCATAAATGACATAAATCAACCGGTAACTGAATTCAATTCTATCGTTACAAAAACTGACAAAAAACTCATTCCAAGAGGTAAGAGAAAGCACCATAACCCAAATTTCACACATGAAGTATATAGACTAATCAGAAACGTATCAATCTCAGAAATACACCCACTCCACACACTTACCAAACCACACGACACATCCAGGATCTGAACGAACAAATCAAGGGAAAAATTACTAAAAAGCAAACAGAAAACTGGAAAAATTTAATCGAATCACTAGACCACAAGACAAACTTTAAAAAACCATTAGAAACATAGCAAATTCCAACACGAACGCCTCCCAAACACATGTATCAATAACCACTGATGTGAACATACCCTTGTGACGGAAAACAAGCAGAAATACTCATACACCACTACGCTACCATTAGCAAGTTACCCACCACAATCGCAGAAAAGCACACCCACAGACTCAAACACAAATGCCCTCTTGACAACAGCACTACACTCAGAAACCCCGAAGTAGTTTCACACACACACATCTCAAACTAATAGCTTTGCAAAATTGTATCTATAAAACATCAATTTCTTCATTTATCTAAACGATTCATTTAATACGTCTTTAAGCGCATGTTTATCCTGAATTTGGTACATAGAAGAAATAAGTCACCAAAACAGGCCTTTTTACTTTCAGCTATGGATAGCAGAAATAATTTAACTTTGATTATACAGCAAACAAGTGTATTAGATATATTCCTTTTTAGGTTTTAATACTATATATTTCTGGTTTGATGCGACACTTCACCTTTGTGAAATGAAAAAGCATTGCGATGCAAATATTTTACAAATTATTGTTTTACGTGCATTTTTATGCCTTGTTTAGACGATAAAGAAATATTGCAATGAGAGTAAGAATATCTTCCAAAATACATGGCCGAAATTCCTCACCGCTACCACGAAAAATTATATCAAAATAACTTTATAGAGAGACAAAATCTACGAAAAGATTTGTAGGAGCTCTTTCAAACACACATTTCGCGCGGAACTAAGATATACGTGAAGCCATGTAAACATGACAAGAGCTACGTTCATGTCGGTGTTTCAATGCACATGTACGGGAGCTCGTAGACATGTACGTATGATGTTCACACGCCGCGTGCATCAGGTACCGGCATAGACAAACCACAGACTGCGTCGTGTAGTTCGATCGCAAGGTTACCACTGCTGGATTTTTCAACCCCGATCTAGATAAAACGAACAACTGAAATATTTATATAATTATCTGTGCAAGATATATGTATAGTGAATTAATACACTATACTACATACATGTATAATAATTTGCATGTATAAACCGCAAACTATATTATGAACTGGGTTCATCACCCAAACAGAGGCACGCTAGAATTTCTGCGATGGTAGCATCTTGCTTCGGAGCTACACACATTCAACATTTTGCAGCTACACTCTGCAAAATGTGTAAGCACTAGATTTAGCTCTAAGCTGGACTATGAGGAAAACTTCACTGAAACTAATATTAACTAATATTTAATTGTTGGCTATCAATAAAGACGAATATTCATGCGTTTTGGGCAGTTACGCCGCAATAATTACGGCAGAGGTGGATAAATTTGTTTAGTCGTAGAAACATAAATTCAGTCGCAGTTCATCAGACGTTCAGTTCCGTACCCTCCAGCCTGGTTGAAAATAGTTTCTGTTGCATAAGAATCTGACTGCTCTTTTCGCTAGCAAGCCTTCTGTTAACATGTTCATTAATTAGGATGCCTTTCAACGTAGTATTTTGTCATGTTAATTGTAAATTATTATTAAATCCTTATTATTATTCATTTTCCCCAACACGTTGAGTGCAATTGTCTGGTCGGTGCAAATATTCACTTCATAAAGTCATTATCGCTAGAAGGCACTGTAAAATTTACAGAACCTAACCTAAGTGGCCCACCGTTGAGGTCACTCCGCCACAGCGCCTATCGCTGTATCGAAGGGTTTCAGAAAAAAATTAGGGCTAATTTTCATTACAATTACGCGGTAAATACGTGAAATCTAAATTCACACTAACCTTCTTCTAGGAGTACTAACCCTACTCTATCGATTGATGCTAATATATTTTGACCACTCAAGCTATTAGGTTGTTACAAAAATAATGGCCGATTTCAGAAGCATGCATTTAATCCTTGGTAAATGAACAATAGAGATGTTACACTTAGTCAAAATATGAACCCTGAGCAGCTATGCATCTCTGCCATCGGAATACGAGATTATTTATTCCTTGTTGATAAAAAGTTAAGGGCTGTGATGCCACAAAATCTTTGAAGGTCGTTTCCACCTCTTGTTTAGACCTAAAAGTTTTACTATCCAAAATTGCGCTTAAGTGCTTGAATAAATAATAATCAGTAGGTGAAAGATCTGGAGAATATGGAGAATGTGGTAAAGTCTCGTATCCCAGTTCTGTGAGTTTCTGGACGGTCATTCTCGCAACATGTGGTCGCGCGTTATCGTGGAGCAAAATTGGACCACGTCGATTCTCTAATGCTGGTCCCTTTTCGCTCAATCGAGCATGCATAACAGCGAGATCATTGCAGTATCTCTCCGCATTAATGGTCTTATTGGCTCCCAAAAAACTGTAGTGAATAACACCTTTTGCAGACCACCAGACAGTCCCCATAATCTTTTTCTGGTGCAACATTGGCTTTGGGAAGTGTTTGGGGGGCTCATTACGATCGAACCATTGACCTGATCGTTTACGGTTATCATAAAGGACCCACTTTTCGTCACAAGTGACAATTCGGTCAAGAAATGGATAGTTGGGTTGCGCAGAGAGAGCATCGAGCACAGTTCAAAACGCCTAAGCTTTTGATTCTCATTGAGCTCATGAGGAACCCATTTATCGAGCTTTTTCACCTTTCCTATAATCTTCATATGGCGCGAGACTGTTGCAATGCTGACACCAAGTGTCTGAGACATTTCTCTAACACTTTTACGTGGATTTTGCTCAACAACCGCATGCAATTGTTCGTTTTCGAGGCTACCCAAACGTCCTCTACCCTCTTCATACTTAAGGCTCTCATCACCACTCCGGAATTTCCCGAACCACCTCCGTACTGTCCAATCCTTTGTGGACTCTTTTCCCCACGCTTGGTTGATATTGGCAGAAGCTTCGGAGACGTTGTGCCCAAGTTTGAACTCGTGCAACATAAGTAGGCGAAGGTCATGTTATGTCATGTTCATCATAGAGGGATTTTATCCTTCAAAATTATGTTGTCTGAAAAGAAGTTACAAAATATTAATGAGCACACATTAATTGTTATGCATGCCAAGGTTCATCGAAAATAAACTAAAAAAGTTGTGTTAAAATTATTTTTCAAACCCCAGACCTTCGAGCGACCATTATTTTTGTAACAACCTAATATAATAGTCCCAGTGACGAGTGGTACCGAGATTGGATGATTTCTTTTGTTAGATACGACTGTGTTCGCACTGGTGGCTTGGACACTGTCAAAGATTTTGAGTTTCACCCGCTCACCTGTCCCACTTGTCGCTTTGTACGCGGTAGTGAGCAAGTGGTGGGCAGGCATTCGAACCCACGCAATTCACTTTCAATGTTTTCTTCCATTTCGGCAGCTAGGCTAGGAGGAGACAGAGTCACCCCCCTCCCCCTTTCATCATGTAGGGAAGAGTAGGGGGAAGGTATGTGTAACAATGACAGGGAAGAATGTGGGTTTCCAGAAAAAAGTCAGGTCTGTATGCAATGAAGGTATAACCTTCACTCATTGCATGATTCATTGGGAGGTACTAGAAACGACAAAAAATTAACAAAGAATTGTGTGTAGTGTGACAAGATTCAGTTAATGTAATTAATTACATCAAAACCCGTGCTCTTAATACTCTGTTCTTTACAAATTTGTGCAAAGAAATGGGTTCAAATTTTAAATCCCAGCTGCTTCCGACTGATATTCGATGGCTTTTAAGAGGTCGGGCGTTAAGAATGCTGATCGCTTTAAAAAAATTAGGTCATGCTTTTTTCTCTGGCAACAACTCATGTTTGGAGAAACATCTCCAAAACGAAAATTGGTTTTCAAAACTTTGTTATTTATCAGATATTCTTGACAAGCTTAATAACCTCAACATATCATTACAAGGCGAAAATACAAATGTTCCTATGTTAACTTAAAAATTCAATTTTTCCTGACGAAAGGTAATGTATGGCTGATGAATGTAAAACGCAACTCATTTGAGTTGTTTCCATGTCAGGAAGAGTTCATCACAGAAAACTAGCTAAATTTTGAAATAACCAAATCAATCATAATTAAGAATTTGGTAAGCTTAGGGGAAAATTTTAAAAGATATTTACTTCAAGAATCGGACATGAAACGATTTTATTGGATCCAAAATCCATTTGGTACTGAAGTCGAAAAAGTGTCATCTCACTCTAAAGGCAGAAGAAGAATTTGCAAAACTTTCTTGAATCTTCTCTAGAAACTATGTTTGCTAAAATAAGTCTAAATTCGTTTTGCGTTGGCATCAAACTTGAATATTCAAACTTGTCATGACTTGTAATGGA